>VZTD01006068.1:1930609-2111112 GCA_013397725.1 Rhagologus leucostigma | reverse complement strand
ATGAAAGTCAAGTGAAAGGTAAGCGCGGGGAGGCAGCGGGAGAGCCGCCGCGGGAGCCGGGCGTCCTGCCGGCCCCTTCCCTCGGCTGCCGGCCGAGCCTCCACCGCCGGCGGGGCGGCCGGTCCCAGTTGCCCGAACTTCGGGGCGGGAGGGAGCGGCGAGAGGGCGGCGGAAGCCCCCCGCCNGTAACACCGCGGGGGGAGGGAAGGGGAAAGGGAGGACAAAAAAAAAAAAAAAGCTTGGCAATTACTGAGGCGAGAGACAATGCTAAGCCATACCCCTTTCTTGAGGCACATGGTTGGTGTCCCCCACCCTCCCCTCAGGGCTGTAGTTTCTGTGCTGGGCTGCAGAAGATGGCTAATAAAGAATTATCCTTGACTACTGAATGAGCCCATTCAGCCATCCCAGGAAGTATTTCAGCCTCGCATCGCCCGGCTGTATCGCATCCAAGTATTGTGCCAAGGACAGCGCCGGCAGATTCTGGCTTGAGCCACCGACGCTTCCAGACCCTCGAGTTTCCTCGCCTAGCGTTTTCCCTCTGCCAGTGTCTTGGGTGGAACAGAGATTGGGAAAGTAGCGATATGGCAGTGGGGTGTGGGTCTCTTGGAGCGCATCCTTCTGGGTGCTGTTGGGGAAATATTGCATAATACATAAATTGTAATAAATCCAGTGATGGATGTAAACCTGAAACACGGCATTTAAAAAGCTATGCAACACCTGAACTCTGCTTTTTAAAATGACGCCGGTGTGCTCTTTACAGAGATAGGTAGGGTGTTCCCTCCTTGGTGCTGCCCACAGTCTGTGATGTGGAGAGATGGAGCGTGTCCTCATGCAGGTCCATGGGCTTCAGGAACAGCCTTCCTGCCCCTCGCAGGCAAGGGCTGAGGACCTTCTAGATGAGGCATCTGAAGAGGGTGGGAGGGACCACTCCTTAGCTGTTGAAAGATTTATTGACTTTGTGTACTAGCACAATGTTTTTTCCTCTTACTTGATCCTATGACATCAATTTTTCAAGGCAGTGCTTGTAGTTTTGTTGGATTTTTTCCTCTTAAAAGTAAAGAGGTAGTTTTTGAGTTTTTTTCTTCCTAAGCTTAACTTTTCATGAAAAATACCTGTCACTATTGAAAGTCTTTTTGTGTTCAGGAAAGGACCTAGGCTTAAAATAAGAGGTCTGCCAGATAGGTGGGCAGTGAGGGGTCTGAGCTGGCAGATAGGCCACGTTTCAAGTGTCTGTCTGACATGGGCAGGTCCAAGACAGTTCTCACATAGCTGTTGTATTCACTGCCATTGAGCCCTTGAAGGAAGGGTTGGTGCTTTTGCCTTTCTGTGGACATGGTGCAGATTTGTCTTGGTCACTGAGCATAAAAAATGTTTGAGATCTTAAGCTCATTGCGGAGTGTGCAGACTGTTCTTTGCCTCCTCTTAAGTTGATTGTTAAAGGCTCAGCCTTCATTATCTGCAGCCAGTTGCTATATATGCCAGTCTTTTCTTTTGAATAATGAAGAAAAAATACCATGCCCTTCAGCTACATATATTTCATCATCTCAAAAGACACCAAGGATTAAGGCATAAAGTACCATTGATAACCTGGCTCTCCTTTGGTGTCATGGCCCCCATGATAATTGCAGAGGGAGGTGGCATTTGTAAATGTAGCTTAATAGGAATTTTAACTTGCTTTACTTCTTTGTGGTGGTCTGGGGTGTGTGCGGTCTGGTCCCACCCAACTGTCTTGCCTGAATTGTTGATTAGCAGCCGTTTGGAAAAGTATGCTGGGCTGGCAGTTGTAGTCAGAGATGCTTTTTCTTTAGCCAGCATCACTACAATTGTATTTCAGGTGGCATGAACTGTCTGTGCTAAGATATAATTCTGCTTGGCACCAGCTCAATGATACTATAAAAAAGCAGTGATACCACTGTGTGATACCTTGAAAATCTTTTTGATATTGAGGGTTCAAGGTGTAAGGAATCAGCCCTAATTAGCCAGCAAGGTAGCTTTAAAGGAATGTAAATTCAGGAAAGTCAGATCCCTATATACTGCTTGGAATTTCTTATATTAGGTTAGGAGAAAGGGTGTGGCCAAATTGCTTTTGCTGCCTCTGATTTCTGGTGTTTGCAATGGCTAGCTGATTTCTCACTGCTGATGTGTTTAGCTTCTGAAGGATGTGGACAACTGGGCAGCAGACTGGCCATTTGAGGTCCTCTGGACAGGCGTGCGCAGGAGCGCAACAGCACGGATCTCCCGTACCTTGTTGTGAGATTGCATTGAGCCCAGCTTGCTGAGCATCAGCGTTAGTGCTTCAGAAACCGTGCCACTGATGTGTGCGTTTGTAAATCCTGTCCTAAGATGTGTGAATATTGATACTGAAGGAAGAGGGGCCTGTAATGTACATGGCCTATAGGCTGTGTATATGGTGCCATATTTGGAAATGAGGGTTTGATAGTGCCATTCTTCACATAGCTTTTCTGCTCTTAACTCCTCAAATAGGAAGCAGTAACAGATGTTAATTGTTGTGCCTGGCTCCTGAGCAGTGTAAAATGGCATCTTCTTGGATTTTTAGCAGTATCACTAGGTTCTGCTCTTCCTATATGACCTCTACTAAACCAACAGCCAAAGTCTGTAAATGTTGCCTGTTTGTCAAGCTGAAATAAACAAGGTACTTCTGACTTGTTGGGCAGAACATTTTATTGCACATTTTTTTGCAGCGTCCCTGTCCTTCAGTCTAACTTCTGTCAAGACATGTCCCAGCTGAAGCAATAAGGTGTGTTTACTTCCCTGCACGTTGTATAGAAAGCAGAAGAATATTTCTTGAGGATGCCTTAATACCGAAGTTAGATCTGTCTAGCTGGATACCTATACCATGTTGTTTTGGGGCATGTAAGAATATTATGATGGCATAGGTACCTTACTTTGTAGACATAAAGGCACCTGGGAAGTAAAATAATAAAATATTCCTGGTCATCCCCAGTATCAGTTGTATCTGTGTTTTTCCGAATAATGTGGTAATTTTATTTGCACTCCGAAGTCATTAGAGGTACTTTTACCGCCCTTACAATTGGTGTGGGGGATACAACTAGAGCTAGAATGTGGAGGGAATACTTTTTAGATGAGCAACAGACT
Organism: Rhagologus leucostigma; assembly: GCA_013397725.1. Taxonomy (NCBI): domain Eukaryota; kingdom Metazoa; phylum Chordata; class Aves; order Passeriformes; genus Rhagologus; species Rhagologus leucostigma. The sequence goes on along the minus strand of VZTD01006068.1, from coordinate 2,107,995 downwards.
GGTGGTGTGGTTATGAGCAAAGTACTAGCTTTCTGGTAAATGACCCTGTTAGATTTATTTAACTCAAGGCTCAATTGGCTATAGTAGCCCGTCTTACCTTTTGTATTCTGAGGACCAGCTGCTCCTTAGTACTGCTGATATGTCAAGTAGTGTCTATTGGTAAAGTTACTGAGCGGTTCACAGTAGTGGAAGAATACTAGAGCATCCTCTGATGTCCATGGATGGGTGTCTTGAGTATGGTAAAGGGTGAGCTGGTGAGATCTTGAATACCTGACTCCCTTCGGAAATTTATTTTTCTGAAAAATAAATCTGTTCTAGTAGCAGAGGATTGGGGATATACTGCTCCCGAGCTTTTCAGTCTTTCATGTTAAACTGGCACGTTTGCCTTCTTAGGACTTGTAACTGGCCTTCCATGCACAGGAGAAATGTGCTTTGACTAGGTAAGCATTGTACTGACTAATTATCTGGGCCTGTCGCTTCAGAGAGATCCTCTGTATGGTGTAAACTGTTGGGAAGCATTGGAGTTTAAGTCTCTCAGCCTTCTTATGCAACTGCATCTCCAACTGAAATGGGCCGAGGGAAGAGCTGCTTAGACCCCTTCTTTTTCCACCTTCATTTTTCAGTTGGAAGTGACCTAGTGGAAATGCAAGCCCAAAAGCAGTTTGCGGAGGAGGACACTTCCCCAAGATCAATATTTGCATGGCCTTCTTCAGAACAAAATACTCCTATTTTTCATCCCAAAGAACTTGGTAGCAGTCTGTATTACATTGCCTAATAATTTCTATGGAAAATGAAAATTCTAAATTGTGAAACTGAATTTCAGCTTCACATTAGAAAAACACCAGAAGCCTCTCTGAGAAAAGGCTGAGTTCTGAAGTACAAATTGGGCTGTTGTTTTAGTAAACTGATAGCTATTTTGAAGAAAATCTTTGTAATGAAACATTTGGTACCTTGGATGATGCCAGAATTCTTGAGGTTTATTTTAAAAAAAATCTGATGAATAGATGCCAGTTTTCAAAGTTCAAGTTTATCGAGTGTGGTTTAGCAGAAATTTTTCTGGTCAAAGAACTTGACCACACACAGGACTTTGTCTGATACAGAAAGGATCATTTTCTCCATGCTGTTTTCCAGTTGGAGTTATGTTGTGTAATGAAGTTCCTTATCTTTCCCCCCACGATTTTCTCCTAGCTTTCTGATCCTCCCTTTCAGAGTACAAACTCCAGTTGTCCAGGTAAATGTTAATAAGTTTGCAGTTGACTATGCAGCTGAAAGGGGTATCTGCAGATTCAGACAGTTCATTCATAAACTGAACAGTTTTTTGGGTGGTTTTGGGTTTGGTTGGTTTAGGGGTTTGTTTTGGTTTGCCTTTTTTTTTTTGTTAACCAGCATACTTAGTATTCTTACTCTTCCACAGCTTTCTTGAAATGAAAACTAAGAAACTTGGTTTATTACTATGCTGTGTACCAAATTATTTGGAGCATGGGCAAACCCTAAAAAATGCCTGCTTCCCAAAGGTCATGACTGAGGAACTTCAGAGGTTTTAGTTTCTTAGTCTTTCTATATAGTTAAAGAAAAAAAAAAATCTTTTCTTCATGCCTTTTTGAAAATATGACCAAGAGTCAGGAAAGTACACTTTTTTTTCCCCCGATTTGACCACACAGTGCTGCTGGTGTGTTCCTGCACCACAGTGAAGCTACATTTCTTACTTTACTTGAATTTAAAGGTGAATAAAGTCTTGATTACTGTAGCACACATGAAAAGGTAAGTAGTGAGTGGGTTGTCTGAACAGTGTCTCTTTCTGCCAGTATGGCAATCATAATCCGTATTTAATGCATACGTTTAGTAGATCCACATTTTTGTTACTCTCTAAGATGAAGTTTTAACTTGCCTCTGACTCTGAAGCAATTTGGAAACTTTTTATGATCACTTCCTTGGGGTATTTTTTTCCATTGCAAGCATACTTTCTGTGCAGTTGTGCTGTTGCAGAGCAATGCTCTAAATCATGCTAAGGTCATTTAATTTCCTGCCATTATCTTTTATTGGTCACTTTTTTATGAACTGATGTTCTACTTGCTAATAAAATTAAACTTAGCTTTGAAGTGGCTGCCATAAGACAGAATGGGATCCGAATTTCTTTCCATTTTCTGCTTCAGACTTTGCTTCGGTTAGGTTTTGCCTTTTGTGAAAACTGGTCTCCTTGTCAGTCAGGGGTGATGGATGGTAGTGCTGGAAAAAAGTGGGTCAGTGCTGTTGAGACTGGATAAGAAATCCCCTGCTGACCATTACACAGCCTGTTAGAATTCGCTGACCATGACTTGACAGTGCAGCGTGTCTGATCTCTGCTTTGGACAGGGATGGACATGGGGGAGAGCACAAATGGAGCTAGGCAGGAGTCAGCACAAGCTCCTGTGGTGTTTGTTCTTCCCTTTACCTTTTTTTCCCCAACCCTTCCTACATCTATCTGTCATGCTATCCCACGTCTAACCTGGTCTCCCTAGTGGAAATCACTGCTACCTTAACTTGTATTAATCCCTATTAGAGTCTAATCTACTCTTACTGCTCGGCTTTCACAGGGCAAAATAGGCTTTGGAGTGTGGGGGTTTGTTTGTGTGTGAGCGATTAGGCTAAATGTGTAGCAGGGCTGCCTGTGCTCAGGGTGCTGCTGTCTCTGCTTCTTGCAGGTTTTAGTCTCATGGCAGCATTGCCTCTGTGAGTGACTTCTCCCACATTGCCGTGTACTGACCCTGGATCTGCCCTGTACTCTCTGCTGTGAGCTGTCTGGGCTGATGCGATAGAGTGCTGGCCGTCTGTGAGGCAAGGCTGGCTGACCTTGCACTGTGCTGGTCAGTCTGGGAGCTGCGAGTCATGAATGGCCTCTTGTTCCTGAAGTTATTTCATCTTTTCTTTCCCCACTTTTTGTCTCTTGGGCCCTGTGCCACACACCCTGAGGTTCAAGAGATTGTGGGGTTATATGTGTAGGTACATACATATGCATGTGGAAGAAGAGCAACAGCTGAAAATTGAAAGCAATGGTTGAAGGTGCAGTGACTGACATTGCTCTTGTGTACCAATAACAGGGATGAGACTGGTGGGCTGTGCTGTAGCAGGTACTTGGAAGGAAGCACAGAGGGCTATTGCTGAGAGCATGGGACCATCTCTTGAGTAAGAGACAGAGCTGTCTGCACAGGAAGACTGCTTGCTGCGTGTCTTTTACATTACCAAGGCTATATCTGGCACCAAAGCTGAAGGAATTGGTTATCACTGCTTTTTCTTTTGTTTCCATGACTTAAACAACTGCAGGCTGTTCTGGCAGTTTGTGTGGTGGCTTGGTCCTGTGGGAGTGCTCTAAGACAAACAATTCACTTTCATCTGTTGTAGTGGAGCCATAATCCTGAGGCACTACTTCCTCCGGAATCTACTGTTTTCTGCAGCTTGTGGAAGTAATCTTCTAGTAGACACTGAAATGTGTCACAAGTAAGTTACGTCCACCTGGTAGGCTAAAGGTGTTTTACCTATGCTCTGCCCACTAATCCATCTTGTCCAGGCAAAGCACTCATATTCTTAAGCCATTTTCAGTTAACTTCAGTTTAGTAACTGATCAAGGAAGATCTCTTTAAGACCTCCTTCCCTCTCATTTGTTCTCCTCTGTCACTATTTCTTAGGCATATACCTGTATGAATTGCAAGATGCAGTATTCAGTCTTGCATCGTACAACCCACTGGAAACCTGAATTTTACCTGGAGGTGACTGATAAATCCTCAGATTGAGATGTAATGTCATTATGAAAAATGAAGAACATTTTGGAAATAACCCCAAGCAAATCTGATGTTCTGTTTCCAAGAAGTGGCTTGTATATGGCCATGACCATGACTTCATATTACTCTGCTGTCTTCTCTGGAAGGTGTATGTGCTTGGTTTAGTTCATAGTTGGCACAATAAAATAATCCGAGCTTTAGGTGCATGTTAATGAGGTAGGTGTTGCAGGTAGGAAGGGAAAACCCACTAAATGCTCTACGAAAACATTGTGGAGAAAGCGTATGCTTTATGATTTGACTCTTTAATAATCATATCTGTGAAATAAGTTAAAGATGGTCTGTGTTATTTACTTCAAACTCTATCCAGTGCAGTACAGTGCTGTTGATCTGACCTTAATGAAGTCTCTCCTAAGGTATGGGGGTTCTTTATCTGTGTTTACCTTGATTATAGCATCTGAGGGGTTGCTTTTAATTAAGGTGGTGAGAAGGGAAAAGTACTTTTTTCTTTGTCTATTTTTCTCAAAAAAGATTCAGTAGAATTGCTTTAGAAGTGTGATCATGGATTCATCAGTTAGAATATTCCTATTAACTTTGTTATATTATCTATTATTGACCAATAAAACATGCTTTAGTTTCAGTTGCAACCTCCTGAGACTTTCCTTTATAGATGCAGAAGTGCTGACAAGCAGGCAAGGGAGCTGTATTAGCATATTAACCAAAACATTCTCGAAATATACTAGACCTAAGTGGTTTTTTTATTGTGAAATAGAAGTTACAAAAAGTATAATTAGAACACTTATGGCGCAGTATTTCTTGTTAGCTATATTCGGAATACAAAGCAAATGCAGCTGGCTTACCGGATGATGACTTCCAGGAAGTAATGATTGTAACCCTTTACATAATTAGCTGTTGTGGGAAACAAAACTGACTACAGATTCATGTAAACTATCCAGACTCCTTAACTGACTCAGTGCTTACTCATCTGAATTACCCTGCATGTAAGATCTGCTAGCAGCTTGTTGGTGCTGTCTTTCATGGGGAATCTTTGAGATGCTGCTTTTTTCTTCCAGGGTGTCAGAAATGGAGTGGTGTACACTTTTGGCTTTACTCTGTATGTAAAACTGAATAAGGAGACAGGCTGATCCCCTTTCATTTTCCAGTGTGCATTCTTTAATATGGGAAAAGAAAGCAGTTCCTACTGTTTTAGCCAGTTCCAGAGTATTTGCTTCCTGAAAATCAGAGGAATCCGTTCATGTTTACAGAGTACACCAGAAGTCTAATAAGATTCAGTGATAGCTCTTGTATGACTCTGTTCTTTCAACAACCTGTCTTTTTTCAAACCTTGCTGTTCTCTGCTTTTCTCCTCTGATTCTTTTTTATGCCTAGAGAGGATAAACAATCTAAAGCATCAGGTCAGAGGCAAGATAAAATTAGTGTTCATTCAGTACCAAGATGAGCAGGCACCCCAACTGAAACTTTCTAACTCAACAATTAAGTTACTGTTTTACACAGTAATGGAGAAATTGAAATTATTAGAAGTCACTTAATTGAATTTAAAAATATACATCTGGATGATCTGTCATTCTGCTTGTTCTACTAAAACCAAAAAAAAACACCTCAGAAAGACTTTTGCCCGTTGTAATACACTTCAATACTGGTCTCTGTGACTAGTTGCTGTGACTAAGTTGCTAGGCATAAAGTTACTTTTATTTCTTTGACAGTATTTATGCAGGCACTCAAAAGGCATACTAAAAAGAAAAAAGTTCTTAACCATTATCATAGGATACTTACTACACCAAGGTTGCTCTAAGTGGTTAGACAGCACAGCAAGCTCTACCTCTTGCAAAACTGATTTGCCGATGAGTAGAAACAAAAGTGTATAAGCTCTTGTCCATAGGTACCTCATGTATTTTGCAAATTGGTGTCTGCATTCTTGGTTTAACTAATACTAGTTCCTTAAGAAACCAGCTATGTAGCAGAAACCTAGGGGTTTTGTGTGTTGTGTTGCAAATGGATGACTGGTGTATTTAAGAACTTGACAACTATGCTGTGCTTGCTGCCCAGCAGACTACTTGAGGTTAAGACCAGTGCAATAGGGTTGTTTGTATTATGTACCTTTATTTTGAGGCTGTCTTCATGTATTTGCGCCTTCCTAATTTCCAAGTAACAGTGCATAAAATTAGTGAGATTCTTCATGTAATGACAGAAAATAGAATCAGAGTGTTAATCTGCTCAGATACCTTAGCATTAAAATCACGACCATATGCAGAGTGGGAGAAGGTTCCCCTGTGCAGAAGAGATGCGAGAGCACAGTGCAGGTAGCAGGTCCCCACCTGCTAGGTGCTCCTCTCCTCCCAGGGTGCTGTGGAGGAGCCTGGTGGCAGCGACTGCCATCGTGCAGGCCTGGCATCGCTTCTTCCCCAGCAGCCGATGATGAGCGGTCTATGTGCATCTGCAGCTGAGCTCATCGGATTATTGTGGACTGTATTGTAATCCTTTAATTGCCAGCCACTTCTGATGCCATGATATTGTAGTTGTGGGTCAAATCCTGTGCTTCTTAAGCAGTATTCCCACTTTACCTGTGGGATGGTGGAATACACTACGCCTTGTGAACTTGATCATGTGGCCTTAATGAGGAAAAAAGCAGCCAGGATCATACTGTTTCTTGTAGCTCCATTGCAATCTGGGCAGACAGCTATCAACAAACTTGTTTAAGCTGGATTGTATAAATTTGGAATGGAATAAATGGAATAAAATGTTTATTTTCCAGGTTTCTTTTGGGTCTGAGAAGTTACGGGGTGTGAGAGTTGGGCCTTTTATTGTTTTTCCTCCAGCTCTCCTTTGAGATTTCTTCCTGCTTCAGGTGTCTTTTACCAAGGTTTTAATGCATTATCATGGTAACTGTTTTGAATAACAGCAGCCAAGGAAGATATGATATCTGGCCTTTGGGAGATGTTTCTGGTACTTCAAGCAAAGAAAAAGATGAAAATGTTAATGGAAAAACTGTGGACAAGAAAAATAGTCTGTATTTGAGCAAGATGCTAGTGCTGCTTCTACCTGCTAACATAGCAGAACAAGGGGAGGTGAATACTGAATTAAGCGTGGCTTTGGCTGACTGTACCTACATCCAGAAAACTGGAGCACCTTTTCCTTGGGAGACTGTTTTTATGTCTAAAAATACCTTGTGAAGTATATGCGTGTTGCACTGGGCTGCAGTGAGACAGGCAGTATTGAAAGGGTGGTGAAAGAGCAAAGGTAACTTTTAACTAACACAGACCAAGTAGCTAATGTGCATAAAATTTGCTTTGCAGCTTTTGACTGTCTTTCAGAACATAGAATGTTTTGGGTTGGAAGGGTCTTTAAATGATCATGTATTTCCATAGCCAGGGACAACTTCCAGTACATCAGGTTGCTTAAAGCCTCGTCCAGACTGGCCATAAACACTTTCGGGGATGGGCCAGCCCCAGTTTCTCTGGCAACCTGTTCCTGTGCCTCACCACTCCTACAGTAAAGAATTTCTTCCTTATATCTGATCTAAAGCTATTTTCTTTTAGTTCAAAGCCATTACCCCTTCTCCTATGACTACATGCCTTTGTAAAAATTCCCTGTCCAGCTCTCTTGTTCCCTTTAGGTACTGGAAGGTTGCTCTGAGGTCTCCCCTGAGCCTTCTCTTCTCCAGGCTGAACAGCACCAACTCTCTCAGCGTGTTCTCATAGGAGAGGTGCTCCAGACCTCTGATCATATTCATGGCCCTGCTCTGGACTTGCTCCAGCAGGTCCCCATCCTTCTTATGTCTGTGGCCCCAGAGCGGGATGCAGCCCTCCGGGTGGGATCTCAACAGAGTAGAGTAGAGGGGAAGGATCGCCTCCCTTGGCCCCCTGACCACGTTCCTTTTGATGCAGCCCAGGATGTGGGCCAACATTGCCAGGTCACGATGAGCTTCTTGTCAACCAACACGCCCAAGTCCTTCTCAGGGCTACTTTCAATCCATTTTCTGCTCAGCCTGTATTTGTCCTTGGGATTATCCTGACCTACACGCAGGACCTTACGCTTGGCCTTGTTGAACTTCATGTGGTTTGCAGGGGCCCACCTCTCAAGCCAGTCTAGATGGCTCTAGATGCCATCTCTTCCTTCCAGCCTGTCAACCACACCACACAGCTTGGTGTCATTCTCAAATTTGGGGCAAGTGCATGCATTCAATCCCGTTGTCCGTGTCACCAATAAAGACGTCAAAAAGCCCTGGTCCCAGTACAGACCCCTTAGGAACACCACTCATCGCTGGTTTCCATTTGGATGTTAAGCTGTTGACCACAACTCTTTGAGTGAGACTATCCGGCTAGTTCCTTATCCACCAAGTGGTCCATCTCTCAAATCCATGTGGCTCCAGTTTAGAGACAAGGATGTCGTGTGGGATAGCGTCAAGTGCTTTACGCAAGTCAAGGTAGGTGAGATGTTGCTCTTCCCTTATCCAGTAGTGCTGTAACCCGCATTACAGAAGACCACCAAGTTTCTCAGGCACAGTTTGCCCTTATTAAAGTCATGTTTACCAATCACGGTATTTTCCACCTGCCTTAGCATAACTTCCAGGAGGATCTGCTGCATGATCTGGGTAAGCACTTAGGAGAGACTCACATCTCTGGGAAACCTTTCTGGACAATCATAATGTTGAGCAAGAAAAACCCTCTTTTGCACATCAAAAGGGAAAAAAAATCAATGAAAATAAGAGCCAAAGTGTAATTCCTTCGGTATATATTCCCTGACAAGCAAACTAGTGGGTTGCTGGTGAGAGTGTATATGTGTTCAGAGGGACTGTTCAAGGAGACTGCAAGTACATGCTTTGCTAGTGGCCTGTTGGTCAGTTCAGTATAGCTCTGTGTTGTTCCCTGGTGGTTCCAGGATGGCCTCTGTGCATGGGGGTAGGGAGGGGGGTGGGGGAGGGGGTCTCTTCTCAGGCCGAAGAGGACAGACTTCCAGGCTACAACAGCAGTTTTCAGTCTTTCATGAAGGTTCAAAGAGGCTTAGGGTGTAAAATATCCCAAGGGATTAAATTAATAAAAGAACTCTAACTCTTGTGTTTGCCTTTCAGATGCCATGTTTATTTCCACTTTGGTTGCTGCCTCACTTCAGAGGTGTTGGTGTGTTTGTGTGACTGCATATACTGCCCTACATGTTTATTCTGTAGTATAGTTTGAAATGCAGTGTCTCTAACATTTATGGACCAGAAACTGCCTTGCCTCCAGCTGGCAGAGACAAAGCGCCAGCCTCATCCATGCTGACGTCATCTGAGTTGCCACCAGAGTAGACCTAAAAATGTTGCTTTTTCTGCTGAGCCATATGAAAATGTGTACGAAATTGCGGCATCAGGAATCTGATCAGTGCATCCTTCCTAGGGATTAGAGCATTTGCATGAGGAGTTCAGCTTCATATTTTGCTACCTTTATCTTACTCAAAATTTGAGTCTTGAGTACACATCTCCCACCTTGCAAATTATTGCTCTGAGAACTAAGGAACTGAGTATTCTTGGACAAGTCTCCCTGGTTTCTTGTTTGTTGAAGCTCTCAAGCTCTTTCCCAGACTTAATGAATATTTAATTATTTACAGGGTGATTATGAATCCATTGCCTGGTAGTTAGAGCAGCCACCAGAGAGGTAAGGTTCTCTATGAATTCCAGCAAGAATGTGTTCCTGCTCTGCTTTTTAAAGAAATGGAAAAGGAGGAGGACTGTAGGATTGAGGTTTATGTGACCATTCTAAACTAAGAATACTTATTTTATTAATCTGGAGGGGAGAGTATTCAGAGGATACTTTATTTATCACAATATGCAGAAAAAACCACAGCTCTTTCCTTTCTAATGATTTTTAATCTTAAAGCCCTTCTAGCATTTGCACGAATTTTTGGCAGATTGTCTCTAGTTTTGCAGATAATCTGTGAAAGAAATGTTTGCTCAGTTATTTGAAAGGTTCACCAATGAGTGTCTGTTTGCTTGAACCTTTGCTTTGATGACTCTTCTGCAGCACTCCTATACAGCAGAGTCAGTCTTCTGTCCCATGGCAATTCTGCTCCCCAGGTGCCTGAGTTGCAGATTCACAAGCAGCTTTTTTTTTTTTTTGCAGCCACCAGAAACTTACTCAGCAAATATTCCTGACTTACTTCATATTTGTGAAGAGTAGGGTTTTGGTTTTTTGCTTTGTGTGGGGTTTTTGGGTTTTGGGGTGTTTTTGGGTTTTTTTTTGAGAGCAGAAAAATTACTTCAACTGATGTTTAAGGAGGAAAGAAGGGCAGTTGGTCTGCAAATATTGCCAAGGCAAACCTGCAGTTTTTAGTCAAATAACAGTGAATGTTTTGGGGTTTAGTGACTAGAGGTGAATGATTACTGTGCATTAATATAGCTGTAAGGAGGAAAAATTAAGAACTCTCTATCAGTCATGACAGCTGATCAGGTTATTTCCTTTGCAGAACTGTTCTGTAGGGACGCAGAGAGTCCTTCAAGAAGCCAAGCTACTTGTTACTGATTTGGGGCTTTACTTTGGTGTATTAAATGTGATTGTTCTTTACTTGTACTGCTGCAGCTTTATGTGGTGAAGTCAGGTTGTTTGAACAGCTGTATGCAGAGTGTCATAGCTGAGAATCAGGCAAGAAGATGAAAATGTCTGAATTCTTTTCCACTTAATTTAAAAGTGGATTAAAGGTGACCCTTCAGGTATGCTTCTGAACTTGTGCACTGGCATATTTTGCATTGGGAAGGACAATTTGTTCTTAGTTCTGTTCTGCACTCCATTCAGTTATCTGATAATTTTTGTAACTATTCATGTGATGAATTTTTTTTTTATTGTAATTGACTGTTGGTTAAATGAATAGCTAATGCATCCTGAATCAGTAGTACTTCCTGCTGGATAAGAGTATGCTTACAAGTGTATTGAAGATACTGTAAATAAGGAGATAGCATATATGTGAAGACTTAATAGAAATTTCAGTTCCCTAACTATTTATATGTAATCTGTTGTCTTTTCAGTTGTAATACCTGACTTGCAAAGCACATGCTGTTTACATTATGTGGCTTTGTTTTTGCTTAGCATTGTTTGTGTTAGGATGTTTGAAAATAAATTTAATTTAATTGCTTGTTTTACTTCCATCTCTGCAATTACTTTTTTTCTCAGTTTGTAAGATATCAGTAGTGTGGGAGATCATGGGATTAGTTATGATCACTGCAAACTCCATCTTACTTGTAGGTCTGTAGCAAGATGCTCTGGAAAAAATCTTTTTTGGTTATAACTTAAACTGTGTGTAGTGCAGTGGGGACTCAGACTTGTTACTAGGATCGTACAGGCCATTATTCCTATTACAGTGTGTTTATAACCTTGGAATTATCCCTTTGAATCTCATCTCAAGAGTCTGTGATTTTGGGAAGACATACCTCTTGTATAGTTCTTGTGCAAACAAACCTGACTTAGTGAAAAAAAAAAGCTTTTGGTCTCTCCTAAGTCAGGGCCAAGACTCTGCTCTAACTTAAGCAAGAGGACTTAATTTAAAGTGAAGAGACATCTTGGTTCTGGGTGACTGAATGGACTGACAAGAGTCTCCTTAAGTGTACTGAAGGTAGCTGTATTTGAATCAATAATGGAGTACCAAGTTCTTGTTCACAACAGTAAATGAGTATTGATAAAACTGGTGTTTCTCTTTATTTATTTATTTATTTATTTATTTATTTATTTACTTATTTATTTATTTATTTATTTTTCCTATAATGGGTAAGATTTTTGACGAGGTCTGATATTTAGGTGGTTTCCTAAGTGATGAGGTGGGCCTTGCTGAAGCAGTGCCACATGTGGATGGAGTGGAGCTGGCGCTGGAAGGTGCTGAGGAAATGTCTCAGTTGTGTAAAGACGTGTCAGTGCTCTCTGATGTGCCTTGGCTACAGGAAAGGCTTGAGACCCACTGCAGTAAAATTTCAGTCAGTTAATGGATTAGGCTTTGAATGCGTTCAGTGCACTGAATAGTTGCTAACTAAAGCAGGATTGGAGGGATGAATGAAGTGGTAGTGCTTTTACAAGCAGAATAGTTGCTGTGTGTCCTGTTAGGACAGCCTTGCTTACTACAGACACATGAATTTGTTGACCTCACTAGAGCTCTTAACCTTCCTAGGGCTACTAATCTCCATAATGTCTGGAGGATTTGGCTTAATTTTGGCATGGGCATGTGCCAAACAAATGAATCAAACTATGAGTCATCATTTTTTATAGCAGAACATTCAGACCTAGTCCCACAGTCAGTGTGTCTGACTGATACTTGCCTGAGAGCTTGCAGGATCTGATCCATGCTTTGGGAATCCTGACTTCTTAAGTGTAGGAGAGACTGTTCTGAAACAAAGGAAATGTAATGCAGAGTGTACTGAAGCAAAGCAAGAACTGTCACTTGACTCAGACGCAATTCATAAAATAAAATTAGCGTAGGTTGTGGACGGGATTATGCATACATTACAGAACGTTTCAGTAGTACTCAAGATGCCTTGTGAAAATGGTAGAGGTGATGTTTTCAAGTTACTGACTTACTTCCTTTTTTGCAAACAGCTTAAGTAAAGCATGGCACAATAAAATAAAGTCACTTCTAAAATTTATTGGTGGCACTGAATTGTGGAGGTAATGGAGAATGATGTGAATGTCACTTTCATGTCTGCACTATAAAATGCAAACGCACAAATGTGGTAACCACAAGGCTCTTTTTGATGTTTTAATCTTTTAAACCTTTCTAATGGTGGTGTGCTTGAAAGGGCTTCTAAATCCATTGGTTAGTCTGTGCTGTCTCGTATTGTGTTTGAAATCATAGCAGATAAAGGAAGAGTGATCAGAAAGCTTAATGCAGTCAGAGCGTCACGACCTGTTATGTAAAGCAACATTTGGCAGGGCCTTCCCAGCTGCTGTAAATGAATGTTAACAGCATTTTATCATCTGCTTTCACTGTCTTTATTACATAATCTGAATATTTATGACCCTATTAATATGTTTAGCCTTGAAATTGCGGTATTGAAGGAATGAAGGTTCCATAGAATATTGAACAACAAGAATGATTTTATTTTTTGCCTCATGAACAAAAATTGTGTTAATACTGAAAAGCTTTGAGTTCATATTTCAAATAAGTTTACTGAATTGCTTTACAGGTATATATTATTTATTCCCTAAATTATGTATTTCTCTAAACATTGTCATAAGAAAAGTATTTTGGTGACAGAATTGTGTTGCTGAACATGATGCATCTGTGCATATATGAAATACAGAGCACTAACCAGAAAGTGATGACTTTTGTTACTTGTAATGCAAGTCCTTGAATCCATTGTGATGATACTCTGTAGCCTTGAACAAACATAGCCAACCTAGACCAGATCCAGGCTATCAGAATCACCTCCATCAGAGAGCTGCTCCAGGTAGGATTCTGGGGCAAGCTGTAGACCTGCTTATTTTTACAAGGGTTTTTGTGTGGGTGGGGGGGGTTTTGTTGGTTGGTTGGGGGGTTTTTTGTAATCAAAATCTTGCTTTCTACTGTACTTCCTCACAAACCTGCATACTCTCCTTCTGTTGTGACTAGCTATGCTGTTGTCGTGTGACCTGAAATGAATATCACGTAATTAGGGTATGTGTGTACCACATTACATGTCTGGGGACTGGTTGCAGATGCTGTCCCACTACTGAATGCACACTCGCCTGTATCGTAATTGTACTTGGAATTACATGTTGGATGGTAATATGCTAGGTCAGAAGATGAATGAGGAACTGCAAGTAATTTCCCTTGGGAGCCTCTTGGATTATGTCCCCAAATAGAACTGAACACCACCATTTCAATAGTCAACTGCAAATTTCTAATAAGATGGTGTGTTCAGCAAGTGGCTCTCTCTGATGGAATTTACAAGTGATATTGATATTTTGGTTCTTTATCATCCTGCAAGCTAAATAGCTCAGTTAGCTGCAGGCTCATATCTGCAGGTTGTCTACAAAAATCCAAACTGAAAAACAAAGTTTTGCATCTGAGTGGAATGAAGTTCTTGGTCACTTTTATCTTTGAGTGAAAATCTATAGCCTGTCTGAGAGCTGCTGTCCTGAATGTCTTCCTACTGACTACCAGGGCTAGAGTTTGAGAGATGTGGGTGTTTGTGGAGGTAGGTCCCTTTTGTTTCTAAAAGTCTCGTGGGTGCAGTGCAAACCCTGTGGTGTGTTGTGACACTCCACCTAACGGAGTAACTCTGTGTCGTAGTGGTCCGTACTTCCACCCTCTCCACAGTTCAGACCTCATGAGCTGGTACAGGAGGCAGCTGCACATGACTGTAGTGTACAAATTCTTAGAAATGTAAAGGATCAGTGGTTACAGGTTGTGGAGTGTTAAGAGTCAGGAAGTAAGCTTAGATTAACACATATTTTTTAACAGTATTTTATCCCCAAGCAAGGTTGTTATAGTTACTGCAGAATTCCAAATGGACTCTCTTCCCTTGTGGGGATTAGAGATTTAAATATGTATTGTTCTTCTGGGCAATAGTATTGAGCAGTCAAGTAAGGTTCATAATAGAACAAGGAAACCTTTATTTAGGACAGGAGTTTCAACTGCATTCTTTTTTGCTTTGTGTAAGAGAAACTTGCATTAAATCAGATAAATAAAACAATGGAGGGGTGAAGGAAGTTTGGAAGAAGCACATCTATTTACCGAGTTAAGTGCTGAGTTTACAATAAACCGGTAGTTTTTACTTGGGGAATCCTTTAAAACTTGATTTGCCTTCTCCCAATCCCTGAGCATCCAAGTCAAGATATTTTAAGGAGATGTTTTTCAACTTATTCAGTGGTTTGGGGGTTTCTTGCTGTCTTTAATTTGTCATCCAGGAGATACCTTTATTGCAATGTAAAATTAATAGCAATGTTTACATGGTTTTAATATGTTGGGTTAGGTTGGTACATGCATTGTAATTGCATTCTTCCCTTACTCAACTTTGTACTTACTTTGTGTGCCCTAAATACAATGCAGTATTTCCTTTAAACGTAAAGAATGATAATAAATCTTTTCTGGTGTGTTCTAGGGTGTACATTGCTCTGTGTTGTTGAGGTCTTGGAAGTCAGTAACCTTCTCTACAGCCTCAGCAAGTTGCCAGTGTGCGATAGATTATAAAACTGGCACTTTTAAGGAGTAATACCTTATAGCTTCAAGGGTTTGTTAATTTATTTCTGAAATTACCTCTGGCAAAAAAACGAAACTGGTCTCCTCTTCCCATCAGACACTGGTAAGAGGAAGCCTAGCAGATTTGAAGCTGGCTTTCTTTTGCATTAGTTTATTCAATATTTACTGGCTTGTTATATGCAACGAGACAATGGAATAATCTATCTTAAATGAGTTTTTTAAAGGAAAACCTCAAAAAGATGGTGGTGGTGAATTTGGTCATCTGTCTTATGCCTGTCTTCTGCAGTTTAAATGCCAAATCCAACAATGAGAAAAGGCTGCTGTTGTCTGGGAAACGATTGAGTCTGCTCCTTGATTGGGTAGAAGAGCTCTCGGACATGGCTCAAGGTAGTCCGTTTCCCTGATTACCTATCTCTTAGGTATTTTACATCCTTCTGCTCAGTCCTATGAGGAGAACACTTCCCAGAGCAAAATCCATGTCCCTTTAAAGGGCCTAACCAAATTTGCTAAATTCAGAAGAAAGCAGCTGTTGACTTCACTGGACTTTGGGAAAGGAAGGGCAGAGCCCTTTATGTTAAATAACTGATGTGATCTTCTTTGCTCAAAATGTTATTTTGTGGAATGTTCTAGAAAAATGTTTCAGTTTTACTGAGTGAGTGGTAAACTCCACTTTAAGTGCAGAACAGCATCTCAGTTGTGGAGGTGCAAAGGATACTTCATAGTAGCAGTACACTTGAAATTTACTGAAACCTCCTGCCGTTACCCACGTCTTGCATCCCCTTTAGTGCATCCCATATGAGTAATTTATTTGCCAAATAAAGCTATTGTCCTCCCTCCCCTTGGAACAACCTCAGCTGGCATGTGGATTCTTTACCAGGAAGGAGAGACAGGGATATTGTGTTGCATTTATAGAATGTGCTACTAAATGGTTCTTCCTGTTGCCTGACTTGATCATGACTGGTTCTTGTTTGTCACAAGGATCAGTACAGTAACTTTATGTAAGGGAGATATTAGTAACCTGAGAGTGGAAATTCAAAAAGGTCTTTTTTTTCCTGAATGTCAGTTAGTGCCTGTTACCTCTTGTTTTTTCAGTGGGCATTGCTGAGAAGAGTCTGGCTCTATCTTCTCTCTTCCTTCCCTCTGTTCCCCATTAAATATTTTTACTCATTGTTAGGATCCACCTTGAACCTTTTCTTCTTCAGGATGAAAATTGCTCTAGTGCTTTAATCATTTTTGTGGTCCTTTGCAGAACTCACTCTAGTACTCCCATTGGACTGGAGAGCCCAGAACTGGACACAGCACTGCAGATGAGATCTTACCAGTTTTGAGTGGAGACAAAAAATCTTCCTCTACCTGCTGGCAGTTCCTTCCTAGTGCAGCCTAGGAGGCTGCTGGCTTTCCTTGCCACAAGGACACATTGTGGACTCATGTTTAACTTGGTGTTCATCAAGGCATTTTTTGTCAAGCTGCTTCCCAGCCTGTATTGTGTACGGGTGCCTGCAGGTGCAGAACTTTGAACTTCCCTTTGGTAAATGTTATGAGGTTCACATCTGTCCATTTCTCCAGCCTGTTGAGGTCCGTTTGAATGGAAGTTGATTCAACCATGTGCTGTATCAACTTTCTCTTCTCAGTTTTGTATTATTTGTCGGCTTGCTGAGGATGCCCTCTGACCAATCATCCAGATCATTAATGAAGATGTTGAAAGAGTAGTGGCCCCAGTATCAGCCCCTGGGGTATGCCACTAATGACTGGCTGCCAGCTGGACTTCATATTGCTGATTGTAAATCTTTAAGATTGACAGTTCAATGAGCTTTCAGTCCACCCCAGTGTTTGTTCAATCTAGCTCATACTTGTATCAGTTTTTCCATGAGGATATGGTAGCAAAACAGTGCTGAAAGCCTTACGAAAATCAAGATAGACAATATTCTGAGTTCTCTCCTCTGCCTGGGGAATAGTCTAATTGTAGAAGGTTGTCAGGTTGGTCAGTCCTGGTTTTCTTTCAAAATTGAATACTGACTGTTTGAAATCAGCTTCTTGTCCTTAACGTGTTTGGAAAGTATTTCCGGAATTACTTTCTCTTTCACCTTCCCTGGGGTCTTAGTGAAACTGGCTGAACTTTAGTTCCTGGATCTTTCTTCTTTTCTCTCTTAAGAGTTGCATTTGCTTTTCTCTTGTCCTGAGGAACCTCTCCCAATAGTTATGACCTTGTGAAGATATTCAAGAATTGCCTTGTAATGGCATTAGCCAGCTCTCAGCATTCATGATGTGTTTCGTCAGGTCTAGTGCACTTGGGTATGTCCAATTTGCATAAGTGTTTGCTAGACTAATTCACTTGTACCAAAGGTAAGTCGTGCTTGCTCCTGACTTTCCCATAAGTCGCAGGAACCTGAGAATGCCAAAGCCAAATCTTGCCACTCAAGTCCAAAACAAAGATGCCATTGAACATCTCTGCATTCTCTCTGTCCTTTGTCACCATGTTATCTGCTCCATTCAGCAGTGGTCCCACATTTTTCCCTCATCTTCCTTTTGTTGTTGATATACTTGCAGAAGCCCTTCTTGTTCTTCATGTCCCTAGCCAGATGCAATATCAGACAGGCTTTGGCTTTCCTAATTTTCTCCTTGCATTCTTGGATAGTGTGTTTGTGTTCTTCCTGGGCTGTCTGTCCATCTGGCTTCCTCTCATATGCTTACTTCTTACGTTTGAGTTTTGTCAGGAGCTCCTTGTTCATCTACTTAGCCTTCCTGCCACTCCTGCTTGATGTTCTGCTCACTAGGGCATACCATTCTTGAACTTGGAGGAGATGATCTTTGAAAACCAACCAGCTGTCCTGCTGCTAGCAGGTCCCTGAACAGACCAGAGTCTGCTCTCCTGAGGTCCAGGGCTGTTGTCCTGCTATTTGTTGCGTTCCTTCTTCATACCATCCTGAATTCCATCATCTCATGGTCATTGCAGCCATGACAGCTCCAGCCTTCACATTCCTGGCCGTTTTTTTCTGATTTGTAGGTATGGGATCAAACAGAGCATCTTCCTTTACTTGACTCCCTAATCACCCATATCAGAAGCCTATTATCAGAGCGCCCCAGAGACCTCCTGGATTTCTTGTGCTTGCCTTTCCAGCAGTTGCCCGGATGGTTAAATTCTACCATGACAACTGCAGTCTGCAAACACGAGGCTTCTTCCAGATTAAGTGGTCTGTAGTGGACACCCATCACAGTGCTGTCCATGTTGGTCTGCACACTAACACTGAGCTGTAAGGTCCCACCTGACTTGTTGCCCATCCCAAGATAGAGCTTCCTGCATTCCCACCCCTTTCTCATGTAAAAGGCAACTCACTCTCCTTCCTGTCCTGGCCTGTCATTCTCCAAAGAACCTGTATCTGTTCGTTGTAGCAGTCCGGTTGTGTGAGCCATCCTGCTGCATCTCTGTGATGCTGATGGGATTTGCAGCCCTGCAACTGCAGTGAAACTTCTTAATTCCTCCTGTTCGCCACCCTCCAAATGTTAGTGTACAGGTCTGTGAGAAGAAGTATCCCAGTCATGTTGATTTCACAGAGTAGGTATGAGCTTCCCCTGTGATACCATTCCTGTAGGTACTTTCCTATTTCTGTCCATACACTTAAGGTCACCTTAAACCCTCTTTCGTTGATTAAAGGTCTCTCTTCTCCACATTAGGCTGGCCTTCATTTGTTGTCCTAGTCTCCTGTTTCCTCACTGGATTGTAGTTTTCTTCCCCCTGTCATTTCAATTCAAAAGCTCTCCTCACAACATTGGACAGAGATCCTTTTTCCACCATTTTATGTGGGATTTGGATACAGGGATTCTTATTATGTGATGGTGGCATTATTACAGAATCATAGAGTGGTTTGGGTTGGAAGGGACCTTAAATGATCATCTTGTTTCTATCCCCCTGCCGTGGGCAGAGACACTTTCCACTAGACCAGGTTGCTCAGAGCCCCATCCAGGCTGACTTTGAACATTTTCAGGGATCGGGAAGCCACAACTTCTCTGAGCTACCTGTTCTTGTGCTTCACCTCCTTCGCAGTGAAGAATTTCTTCCTTATATCTAATCTAAAGCTGCTTTCAGTTTGAAGCCATTTCCTCTTGTCCTGTCACTACAGGCCTTTTTAACAAGCCTCTCTCCATCTTTCTTGTGGGATCCCTTCAGGTACTAGATAGCCACAATTAGGTCAACCCAAAGTTTTCTCTAGGATGAACAATCCCATTTATCTCAGCCTTCCTTCACAGGAGAGGTCCTCTATCCCTCTAATCACCTTGGTGGCCTCCTCTGGACTCGATCCAACAGGTCGATGCTCTTCCTGTGCTGGGACCCCAGAGGTGGGTGCAGCTCTCCGGGTGGGATCTCACCAGAGCAGAGCAGAGGGGCAGAATCCCCTCCCTGGCCCTGCTGCCCGCGCTGCTTTGGATGCAGCCCAGGACACGTTTGGCTCTCTGGGCTGTGAGTGCACATGGCTGGGTCATGTCCAGCCTCTCCTGCAGCAGCACCCCCGAGCCCTTCTTAGCAGGGCTGCTCTCGATCTGTTCGTCCCCAGCCTGTGTTGATACCAGGGTTTGCCCCGACCCAGGTGCAGCACCTTGCACTTGGCCTTGTTAAACTTCATGAGATTCCCACAGGCCCATTTCTTGAACTTGTCCATGTCCCTCTGGATGGCATCCTGTCCATCAGGTGTATCAACTGTACCACTCAGCTTGGTGTTATCTGCAAGTATGCTGAGGGTGCACTTGATCCTTTTGTCTCTGTCATTAATGAAGATGTTAAGTAACACTGGTCCCAGTATGGACCCCTGAGGGACATCACATGTCACGGATGTCCATTGGGACAGTGCCCTCAGCCTGGACAAGGTTTGTGTGCAAAATTGCACTGTTTATTCTGTCTACAGGAGGAGGCTCCAGGAAGCTTTCCTGATGCTCTTCTGTATCCATTGATTTATGGTCTGCCAACTTTTCACCTGCTGACCCACTCAGACACAGAAGGTGGTACAGAGAAAGAAGGTGGCTAATTTGGGATAATCAGGAACTGGTTGCTGTCAGGGCTTTCTGTGCTGCTCTTCTGGATACATTTTGACATACCAGGGCAGTTCTAACATGAGCTGTCCCAGCTGCTGTTGGGTAATTTCTGAAACTGCACTGTCCAGGAAAAGGAGAGAAGAATGTGTTATTTATAAAACTTCCTGTGACTGCTCTTCAAGTAACCTGTGCAGATTAGGAGCTTTTGTTTGTTTGCTTGTTTTTCCCTAGCTCCAGTATAAATCAGTTTCTCACCTTGATCCAAATAAGACAGATCACATGGTGAGGTTGTACCAGCAGTGAATGTTTACTTACGATGGAAGGTTTTCTGGAGCTTATTAAAAAAATTTCATACAACTTAGATTACATAATTAAATCAACCAGGAAAATACTAGTATATAGCTATTAAAGCTGTATACTGCACTGATACTAAGGGTCTTTGTGAATTAACTTTTTTGGTTAATCAGTAATATTCCTCTCTAAACTTTTTAAACCGATCTTGCACTATGTAATTTTAGAATAAATTCTGTAGGGTGGATTTAGTACAAGAATGTCCTGGGTTAGTGACACATGCTGACTACAGTCTTTGCAAGAATTTTTTCTGTGAACAACCAAAAACAAACAAAAAAAAGAGGCGCATCTTCTGTCTTAATTGAACCCTTGAAATTTGTGCCTACAAACCAAATGAAAATGGAAACTAGATGTCTTGTCAGCAAATTGCAAGCTATCAGTCACAGCTATGGATGAAAGCTAGCACGACCTACATCTGTCGTGTTGATACAATGGTGCTGGCATTACAGTTTCATTGTTTAGGTTTAGGGTCAAGCCTGTTGAGACCTCTTTTTATTCAGCTTTGAATGTATCCATTTTCATTAAGTTTTTCAAAGCTGTATGAAAGACTCAGCAGGGCAAGATGTGGCGATGCTGAACCTACGTTAGTCTTGCAGCTATCAAACTGTCTCGTAGTCACAGATGGTCACTGCGATTGTCCACACCAATCTACCGCCGGAGCTGCTATTGAAAGGGCACAAAACTGATGGTACAAAGGGACGCCTTTTTCCCGCCAATAAATGGAGCTAGTGTTGCTGTGAGCTGGCATTGTCGGAGGTTTTGTGCGGGAGAAGAATGGTTGTTGACAAACCAGTTTCCATGCTGAAAAATGCTACTCTTATTCCTAAACTTAGAGATCTTTCCTTGGTTGAGTAACTGCTAATATCAGAGTGGCATTTTGCAAACTATTTTCATTGATTGTTTGGATGATGGTTGTACTGGGAAGTCCAATACTGACAGCAGTAAATGTGAGCTTGCTAAAGTAGGCATGTTTCTGTTTCGTAACTCCATTAGAAGAAAACATCTTTGACTGTACACTATTAAAAACATTGAAGGCCTTAATTACCACGTTTCGGTGTTTAATCCTCAAATGTTTGTGGGTTACATATGTTGAAGGAGCTTGGACAGTTGTCTCTTTGTGTTGGATAACTTGGTTAACCAAGTACCAAATATCTTGCTTTTCATGCTATCAAAATGGATTGTTTTGGAGCTAGTAAATAAATCTTCCAAGTCTTTCCTATTGGCGATGTGAATGTGCTTTTTGGTTTGTTTGTCTTTAAACAGAACTGCTTTTTCCATTTTCCTACTACCATTTTCCAAGTACCATTTTCTTCCTTTTCTTCCTTTCATGATGGAGTGAAAGCCTCTGTACAAATGACCTGCCTGTTTGTTAACAGACTGGAGAAATTTTTGGCAAGATTGTAACAGTTCTTGCCTGAAAGAACAATAAAAAGCAATAAAGTTGATTCCTATTGTATGGGATCCTTTGTGGCCTCTGATAGATCCTTTTACTAGTGGCGAAGGAACCTTTAAAATTCAAGTGACCACAGTGATGAAATGGATGCTTGCTCCTGGATGGGAAATACAGTGCTTCTGTGGAGACCAGTTGAATGATTCACCCTATAACAAAGTACAATTTAGAAATCGGACTTTAATTATTATAGTATGGGGATTTGGGGAGGGTTTGCCACCCCGCCTTATTTCACCGAAGCTGTCCATTGGTTAGCCTTCTGTGCTATAGTGGGGTTTTTTAGCCTACTAAGGCCCTCAGTAATTTCTGAGTTGCTTTTTCCCTTGGAATTTCATAGCGCTCTGAGTACATGAATGGTTGGTTGGTTGTTTAGTTTCTTTATCTGGCCTGTCAGTCTGTTGCTGCATGAAATGTCTTAGGTATAAGTTACAGAAGAGTAGATTTCTACATGTGGAAGGTAAGGAAGCTGGTAATGTACTTAAATTTGCAGTCACGAGAATGAAATACTTCTGTGCCAAAGATGGAACTGAAAGAAAGGAATATTTTTCCCATAAAATGAAAATCACTTGCAGAGGGATGGATTTGACTGTCCCAGAAAGAAACTTCCAGCTTCTTTCTGGCTTGGTTGTTCTGTTAACAAGGGAATCTAAAGAATGAGACTTTTTGCCAGGAAAGTGATGAATATTGATGATTTTCAGATTTTGCAAGAACTGAAAGGAATTTGACACTGACCTAAAGCTGAGTCACTTGTGTAACTAGTGCTTCTTAATGACTTCAGTCGAAGTGTCCTTGCTTCTGTGATCATGCTTTCTGCTGCCTTGCTTGGTCTCAGCTCTGGTATTACTTTCCCATTTCTGCCTTACAGTATACTACATGCAAATAAATCCTTAAACAAACATAATGTAAATTATTAGAATTTCTCAATAGTGATTTCCTGGAAGCCGTGTCCTGTTTGAGGGGCGGTTTCTAGGCTTGTGGTTTCCTTTCTCATAGCAAGTTTGTGTTTATTATGATGTTAGTGTAGGTTATGCTGTGTATTTTTCAGGCAGAAGCTTTTCCCTGTTCTTTCTTTTCATACCAGGTGCTTGGTAGAATAAGCAATAAATGTGCTTGAGCCAAGCAGTACAGATTTCACAAATTTGAAAGCCTTGTGCAAAAGCAGTCGGCCTCTGCACCCCATGGAGTGCAGAGCTCTGAGGAATGGGAGCAGGGAGTGGTGGGGGTGACACTTCAGTGATGTGATCCTGTAGCCTGGCCCCTCTAATGGAAGGTGGGACCAGCCATAGCTGCTTCAGAAGTCTCTGTGTCAGGTAGTCCTGGCACCTCCTGCCACCTACATGATACGCAGGAGGGCTTTTCTGACTGTGATTGGTTTTGGGACCCTACCAGCTATGGACACGCAACCTGTCAGTGCACTGTTCAGGTTTAATTAATTACTAGTTTGAGTAGTGCTGAAAAAGAACTGTTTGGGATTTTCCATAGTCACTGTCAGAACAGAAATAGCACTTCAGCCTCCCTTTTCAGCTTCAGTTTAACTTCATATCCAGAAAGAAATCAAGATCTTGCCCTGTCAAATGCAGTGGAGTCAAGCCGAGAATCTTAAAAGACTGGTCCATGAGTTGCACCAACACAAGTACACGTTTCATTTCAAGATGTTGTTTTCTGGCTTTGCGCACAGAGTCAGATTTCTAGGAATAAACGTAAAGGAAAAATTTTGGACTGCAGTATGCTCTGCTGAGGGAGTAGTTCCTGGTACATCTGGACTGGTTGTACCTTCTTTGGTTTCCACTGCAGCTGTAAGTTAGACAGAACAGCAAATCCCAGTAAACTGTTAAAATATCTAAGGGGTCAGGTGTGGTTTGGGGGGGTGGTGTTTTCTTTTTAGCCTTACATTGCAATTAGAGGAAAATCTATCCTATTAGTTATCCCACAGGTGTTAAGGTATTAAATAAATTGTACTGGCAGTATTAATTATATTGAGGTTTAAAATAACAGCAGTATCCTGAAAGAAAAGTTGAGAGGCTTGAGGTTTGGATGCTTGAAGAAAACTCTTCCTCATTTGTGAGGAATTACTACTCTGCACCTCAGGGAAAAGCCAGTGTTTACACTGCAAAATTAAACACATCTACATTGTTCCAGTGTCATAGGAATATTATACCAATTACCTACTTAAATGCTCAAAACCACTCAGTTTGTACTTCCTTACTATCCTCGTGGTTTAAAATGTTACTTTCTTGTCTGATGCCATTTCTTTTAGAAGATGCTTGTAAAATTAAGTTTGCGATTCCACACATAGCAGACTCTACTGTAACTATTTTGTAGATTGTAAAATTGCTTCTAGATGTTCATGAACCCCAGAACAGTATAGGATTTTTTACCTTATGGTATGATATAGCTGAAAGCACCTGCATGACCTTTAGAGAGGTATCAAGTTTTATGACAGAATTAAAACGTCTGGCAAGTGTTCTATCTGCTGGTTATTATCATTGCCATTTCCTTCAAGATACCAATTTCCAATAACCTGTCCTTCATTATGGCTTTTCTTCAGACAAAAAGGAGA
Source organism: Rhagologus leucostigma (assembly GCA_013397725.1). Classification (NCBI taxonomy): domain Eukaryota; kingdom Metazoa; phylum Chordata; class Aves; order Passeriformes; genus Rhagologus; species Rhagologus leucostigma. The sequence goes on along the minus strand of VZTD01006068.1, from coordinate 2,083,703 downwards.
GATTCTGCCCCAGGTAATTGCAATCACCCAGACCATTTTCATGCTGTCTACAAGCCTGAGGGATGTTTTAGCATTCCAGCGTAGCCGGGAGCATACAAGATTCTAGACTTCATCAGCTTGGGGCTGTTGCTACATGAGAGCTTTCAGTGTGAGGACACTTGTGAGCTCTGCAGCCAGAAAACTAGGAAGACAAAACTGTAGGTAACAGATTTATATTTGTTGTTTAGATATCTCTTCTGGAAAATACTTGCAGAGTTGCTCAGCTCAAATGGGATTGAAATGCAGCACAGCCAGAGTACTGCGTATCACCGTATGCCTCAGCCTACAATTTATTTTAACTGCTAGGATCATTAGGTCTTTGATGCTTCCCTTCTTTTATGTTCTCTGCTTTTGCATCCTGTGTCTCAAAGGTGGCTGTTGCTACCCTTTTGCCTGAGGAATGCTGGCAGTCTCACCTCTGAGCTCTTCCACCTAAATTCTTAATCAAAGAGTCTGCAGCTTAAGAGCAATTGTGCTGCCTCTGCATCTCCTCTGCCAAGAGCATTGAATTGGTATGTTTGTCTTTCTGTGGTGGATGGACCTTGCCCACTCTGTGTCTCTCTGGCCACAGAGGGGTTAAATATCTTAACCTCTTCCTGTGGTTTTGGGGTGTCTGCTATTGGTTACCACCAGTTAGACAAACTGCTGCTACTTTTAAAGCTCCTTTCCCTCCATCCTTTGACTTCCTTTCAAAAATATGCAGAAAAATAAATGCAAATATTTCACGTACTGCTGTTGTTATCAATGCAAACCTTTCAAGTCATTCTCTTGAGGGAAATTAGCAACACCTTATTCATCAGTGTATTTGACAGTAGTCTCACTGGCACAGGGTATGGGGAGGGGGAAACTGCTTGCATGTTTTGTAAGTGGTTTATATCAGGAAAAACTGGAATTTGCTTTGACTCTTTAGGCGTATAATTCCTGCATAAATTGCTTATTAAGTTAAATGATTAATTACAGCTGGAGCTTTATATAAAACTGAGGAGTTGCAGAGTAAAAGACTTAAAATAATACCTTGAAAGCAGTACATTGCACCTTGAAAGTGGTATGTTGCAGAGGGAGCTGGAATTGGGCCCCACACTTCCTGAAGAGTCAGCCAAAACTCTGTGCTTTAATTTTGTCAGCCTTGCTGTGTGGTGCTGTGTGTTTGAAAGTAGTTGAAGTTTGACTTTTTTTTTAATTTTTAAGGTGGAGTTTAACCTTACAGTTGCTCAGTACATCTAAAAAAATTTTTTTTGGAAGTGTGTGATATAAAAATCTCAAAATAAAAAAGCACAAGGGAACTTCTAACTGCTTGAGCTGCATATGCTTAAAGTTTATGAAAAGAGGTATTCAGGGACAGGGTGCAGCGTTGTGTCTCGCATCCTCAATGCAGCTGCTTAGCAGCGATAAGGAAGCAATGCTCTATTCATGTTGACCTTGTTTCCAAAGAAGCCTTGTCCTAAGAACTACTGAAAATAAGGAAGAATTTCCTGTGACATGCTGCTTGTGTTCGCTTTTTAAAGGGGAGTAGAATGAAATCTCTGAGCACGACACATACTGTATCTAACCACACAGGATTTCCTGTGCTGGAATGGAAGCTTAGTGGAAGCCACGTTTTTCTCTTCCTCTTAATTCATTCAGAAAAATAGAGGTCAGCATCATGAATTGGTATGGCTATAGTCACTGTTAAAAGCTAAAATCAGCAATTGCTAATGGATACATTGTGATGCCAAGGGGACTGCAAGGCAAATTTTTTTCCCTTTAACACAATAAGGCCTGTACATATCCAGATTACACTTTTAAACTCTCATAAAAGAAGAGTCGTGCCCTTGAAAATTACGTCTCAGTGAAGGTACGAAAAATAATGCATATATTGCCTTAGATTTCAGTGTCTTTTGGTAGTAGACTTTTTTCTCTATTCAGAATTAATTAAGCTATTGATGAATTGAGAAAGACACAGAACAACACTTGGATTTTGCCTCTGGAAATATTGAAAATATTTATTTTTCCTTAAATGAAACTTCATTTTATAATACTTTAGTTAAAGAAAATTCCCAGTGGTTTTCCTGTCTGTTGCTCATTTGCAACTTTATCTTCCTGGGAGGGTCTCATTGGGTTTGAATGGTAAAATCAGAACTTCCTGCTACAACCACAGTGAAAGCTGGAGTTATGCAATGGGTTTTGATAGGATAGAGTGCATATATTTTTAATCCTATTTAAAATATAATCACCCCACTTGCGGTAGATCTTCAAAAAATGAGCTAACAGCCTGTGCTTAATGGCAAGTCATCCAGATGTGCTCACACTGTTGTGGCACCATGCAAGCTCACTTTGCTCCAGAGCCAAGCTGACCAAGCAACCTCCTGACTGAGCTGTCTTAATGGTGGACCCAGAGCTTTCCTGGTACTTCTTGGCTTGGGTTCAGTGCTTTCAAGTTGTTCAGACATTTTTATTCTTACTTTAGTCCAAATAGTGGTCTGCTTTCATCATGGAGTATGGGTAAGATTGTGTTTACTGACTCACGTTGCTTGTTGTGACTCTGTGCACATCTTCTCCCCAACTCCAGCATTCACAGTGGAGAGAGATTAATTCCTCTGTAGCGTTTACTTTTAGTCAATAGTCTTTATTTATATTGCTTTAATGTCATGTGGATTTTCTTGGGCTCATGACCGTGCTTTTTTTTTTCCTAAGAAGCAAAAGGGTTTTTAAACCTGGAATGGTTCTGCTTCTCTCTAGCAACTCTGAGTCCTATTATCTTAAAGAGCTGTTTTTCAAAAGGGAAGAAGTCATCTCATGGCAGACCTTCAGTGCTTCTGCTTGGTAGAGTCTCCATACTTCTTCGTTTTCTTCCACAGTATTCATGGCCTGGTACTTGCAGGCACTCAGTGTCATGACAGCCAACAAGAGGTATGTGTGAAAGGCCTACATGGATGGACTCAACCTGCTTTTAAGCACAGTCCTGTTTGCCATACTTTCATGTTATGCATATCAACCTAGAACTTCAGCTGTTTCTATGTGATGTCTCTGCAGTTCAGGCTTTATTTGTGTCAGGATTTACATTTGTATGTTACTGAGGGGGTACTTCAGTAGTATACTACTATACTACTTCATACTATCCTGTATGTCTCATTTAATTGATTGAATATTTTAATATCAAAGCAAAATCATAAGAGGCAAAGTATTAAGGAATTTTTGTATATGTTTTACACGAGGACTTCTTTCTGTGCTACTTTACATGTATTTTGACTGTGTGCTTATGTTGCAAGTGACTCCAGAGTAGTGTTCTATTTTACAGACAGATGGCTATTTAAACAGTTTGCAGAAGCAGATAAAACTTGTAGATCAGAATGTTTCCACTCAATTGGATGATCTGTTAAATAAGGTGGAATTTAAAGGCACTTCTAAACAAAATGCAATGGGTTTTTTCCTCTCTCTTTTTCCACAATCCCCAGATTCTCCCTGGATAACTATTTGAATAAGTGTTCTATTTATTACAGAAGTTGGATAGCTAAAGAGGGATTTTGATCTCTTTTGAGTTCACTGTAACGTAGATATATACATATATGTACACATATATGCAACTATTTGGAGTTGCATAGAGGTTGCATAGAGGAAAGGTAACACAGGTTTTCAGGATATATTTTACTCGAAACACAATGTATCATAGGCTTTTAGAGTGACAATAACTTAAAAATTCTATATATCTTGCAGCACATTTGAGAATTGAGGTAGTTTTCAGCTTTTCATAAAAAGGATTTTTCACCTTTGGTTTTCATATCATACTGCTTGTTATACTGAGGGTGAGGATAGTAGCATACACTGTTCAGCAAGACTGTAGGTGTGTTGGCCCAGCAGGAATAGTTTGGCAACTTACCTTAAGTCCTAGAAGTACTTCATTGATAGGAATAAAGTTTTCTCAACCCTTCCAAAGGTCCTACTAGTTTGGGCACCATGTGTCTTGTTTCTTTGGTCTCCAGAGGAATCACGTGTCCATTCACTAGGTGAATATCCTCTTCTGAACAATATTTGTGGTTTTGCACAACACAGCTGAAACTACAATGCAGTATTTATGGGTCTGCCATGCACTGCTCCTCAGGTTACCATTTCTTTTACTTGCCAGTCACCTATAATAATGCAGCTAAACTTCACTAATAGGTTTTACCTGGTCTGTAGGATAGCACCTAGTGTATTTATGCTGTATTTTCTGAACCTTTGCGATTTACTCAAACTTAGCCGTGCTAAGACCTGACTAGCCCATGTTTCAATTTATGGCTCCTGAGCTTCTCTTTTGAAATTCTGCAAGTAATGCCAGGTACAATTTGATGTACTCTTATCTGAATTACAGTTTGGCCTTAGTGTAAAGTTTTGTGACTGTACTAAGATAGTGTGATAATTATGGTCTGTACCTGCCTTTAAGGAAGTAAAAGTAGTTTTAAAGTGATAATTTGCCATTAGCAACAATGATATAACATCCCAGAGTTGATAAAACCTAAAGGGAGATATCTGAAATTACACAGTGTGTGTAAGCCTGTGTTGTCGTGCTGGCTTAGAGGGAAATTTTGCTATATATTGCTTACCACATGCACTAAATTTATGCAGAACATCAGTCCTTATTACTCTGGTCACTGGCTTTTCTTTCAGTGAATGAATGAATGAGTTGTGAAGAATGTCTTTGCATCTGCAAGTTGTAAACGAAACACTGGATTGCATATTATTATGGTGGCCTTCCTGTGTGGCATTTGGTTGCTCAGAGACAGTATCCACAATTTCTTTTGATACTTAATTTAAATACATGCATTCCTTTGTGTGTGGGATCAGATATGTATGTATATATATATATATATATGAGATTTGTAGTATGAGGGTGGCATTTTAAATGGATGGTCATCTTTTACTGTGTTTGTGGTAACCCAGAAAACCAGTTTAAAAACAATCTAGTGTACTTGGGATTCATATCGCAAGCCTGCTGTATCAGCATTTTCTTGATGTTATTTGTGTGTGTGCCTGCTGAGGACTGCATTCCTGAAGGTTGTGAAGAGGAAGGTGGGACATGTGCTGACCTTTCTGGGTATCAAACAGACTGTTACTGGGTGCGTATGTTTAATGCTTGCTGGGAAGATACTAAAAGGCAGGTACTGAGCTGAATATTATTCCAGTTCACCTTTCTTTGTATTTTTCCCCACTTATTTGAAGACAAAAGAAATTTTGTTGGAAGCCAAAGACGCCTATCTGATAGTTACTTGTCTTCTTGCTTGTTAAACAGTTTATCACTGTTGCCCATCTGAGAAGGGTACACTATCACAGTTACCTGCACAGGAAAGAAACACTTATCAATGCTATGGAATAGACACAGTGGAAAGAAGACAGTAAATATTTTAAATTTAATTTTAAGCCTTTTCAGTTTGAAAATATAAGATCATTGCTTTTACTTTGTAGTAGCAATGGTTGTTTCATGTTGCTTGTAAACAGAAAGATTCGACAACAAACATGTCGGTCTACTAGCAACTGCATCTCTGCAGATACTTACAGATGATTAATGGAAGACAATAGCATATAGGGATTAGTAAGGACATATTGCCAAAATTAAAACTGGAGAATATTTTTTTGAATAATAGATGAAATGAGGAAAGAGGAATCTTTTTGTGTATCTACCGTGACGTGTGTTTTGTGCCCGTGCAGAATAGGAAAAGTTGTATTACGGAACAGGGAGTCTTTTACATAGGAGCACGTGATAAGAACTTAATTACTTCTTTGTATTGTACTTTCTTTGCATTTTTACTGAGTTGTTATTGCTAGTGTCAGTGAAAACAATTGCTAATCATTCTGGAGAGTCAGTAGTTTTAATTTAAGTAGACCAGGATCATCATCTTATATCTGTTTCCAATTTCACCACTGGGTGCCCCAGTAAATTCTGCAAGGACCTACACACACACACACGCACACTTTGATAAATAACAAATGGCAGGTGCAGCTGGTCACAGATGTTACCAGATTTGGCTGTCTGGTCAGATTGATGATGTTGTGTTGAAGCAGTGACATGAAGTGTTCCCTGCACATCTTCAGGGAGCTGGTGCCTGTGAGGTGCCAAAACATCTTTGGCAAGCCGGAGTCACAACGTACACATGGACTCACTGGAGAAGAAAAAAATTTATTACATTCAGGGAGAACAGCATCTTTTGGTAGATTGCTTATCTGAAAGAGATGCAGAACTTCCTTCTAGAAGTGCTCTGGTTTAGGAGTAGTCATTTTACCAAAGCAATCCCAGACTCCACAGCTTGCGCCTTTCACCTTCTCTTTTGGGCCAGGCAGGAGGGTAGGCTGCAGACCACAATTAGTCATCACAGATTACGCTGTGGTTCCTTCTGTCCCAGGGGACTTGCTTCCCCTTGGCTGCCACCAGAATGCTGAGGCTCTCACATCATATGCTGAACACAAGTCTTATCACAGAGGCAGATCCATGTGCAAGACACCTGCATTGGGCAGATGGTAATCACAAGCAACTTCCAGTTGTGTGCCCAGCTGCACCTCCTGCCATGGCTGCTGTGTATCTGGATATAGGAATGCGTACAAGTTATGGAACTTAACGCTTGTTTCTCCAGAATGGTTTCTCTACTGGAGGAGTATCTAGAGCACCACTACTGAAGGCAAAAAGTTGGAGGTATCCTGGAAACATGTCAGAAATAGCATGGCCAGCAGGACTAGGGCAGTGATTGTCCTCCTGTACTTGGCAGTGGTGATATTGCAGGGTCAGTCTCTTCTCTCAAGTAACAAGCAATAGGAGAAGAGGAAACTGCTTCAAGTTTCACCAGGTGAGGTTTAGATTGGATATTGTCTCTCAAAGTGAACACCTGCAGTGTGTATCTCAATGCAGGGAGCTGTTTCTAAGCCTCAGATATAGCCGGCCAAGTACCTTGGTGGGCTGCCTTCCTACCACAGTGGAAGGCAAAAATCTTCATTGAGGAGTCTGGAAGCGCCATAATTGCATTTGTGCTGGAGCAAGTAACTCTTGCTTCTCTATCCAGTCTTCTCTCTAGCTAAAATTTGGAAAAATAAATGGATGCAAACAAATGGGTACTTTTGGGTGATGTCTCTTCCATGGTAGAAAATGTCAAAAATTGTCTGGGAAGAACAGAAGTATTATCAGGTTTTATCAAGAAACAAGCTGACAGTCTTACTTAAACAGAGCACATAAAAACAGATAATCAGAACAACACTCAGTCTGCAAAGTGCTTCTATACAAATGTCAAGCTAATACAAATGGATTGGAGTGTCTGATTTTTAGTTAGGATACTTTAACAGTGAATATTCCAGAGTTGTAATATTGGTTTATATGTCAGAATAGGAGCAGGTTACACCTTTGGAATAATGGCTTTGTGCTTTAAGGACAGTGAAACTGGATAGCATTAATAAGTCAAATGTATCAACAGGTGCCTCAGTCCATGTGGATGGAAACTGAGTGAATATATAGCAATTATCCTGGAAATATACCAGCAGTTATAACACAGAATGGTGATAATGATGCAGAATATAGAGGAACATGAGCATTGCTGTGATGTCAGAAAACAATAAGGTCCAAAAAATTTAGTTACTTCTCCATATGCAAGGGAGAAGTCACAAAAGGTATGATGTGGAAATAATGGTCAAGTATAAATGACTGTGCTGAAGAACCCACAAGAAAAATTCTGATTTTGTACTAGGTCTTCATTCACAATTTATATGCTGAGGAGTTGTAGTAGATGATACATTTGAATTCAGTTTTCTCCTTGAATGAAAAGGCCTCCCAGAAACCCCTCACTTCCCATTATAATATTTCAGAAAGGAAGTAGATAAAAATGAGGAAACAATCAAAGGTATATTAAAAGGAGAAGCAGAAAGGGTAAAATACATAATAGACTATGGATTAAACCATGGATTAAGCTATTAAACAGTGGCTCTGGTTTAATGAGTTCTTTGTAAGTGTTCTAGGTTAATAGTATGCTACATATCAGAAATCCATGGTGCAGAATTTATTAAACACTGTATATGATTGTAGTCTCTCTATCTTGTGACAAAGGTGACATAATTGAGAAAGTACAGAGTACATGGAACCACTTGGGTGCGGAGGTGATTCCAGATGACCTGGGAACAAATGGCTGGGGAGGGAAATGGGAAATCATGTGTTGCTGAAGTCAAAAAAATAATTAAGGTCATGGGAAAGATTGCTAGGGATGACTGAAGTGGCAACATTCTGGAACACATTCTTCCTGGAGCATGCATAGAATTGGGAGGGAATTAGACAATTATTAGCCTTCATTAGAAGTGTCCAGTGTGAGAGGTGATGATCTTTAACCTGGAAAGCATCTGCCAACCTGCAAGTTTTTTGGCCACCAGTTGAAAAAAATGTGTGTGCCTAACGAATATGATACGATTCTGACTTGCTGTATTTAATTCCTAATGCCTTGGGGTGACTCTATCATGTGTATCCCCTAATACTTTACTAAGAAGAGAATATTTAATTCAAGGATGAAAACAAGTATTTAAGGCTGGAAAGCCTTGTACTGTGAAAAATGTCACCTATTCAAAAGCCAAATCTTCTTTTTTGAAGAAAGGGTGTTTCCTCAGTCTTTCTGTACTTTGGTAAGGTCACTTGCTGGACATGTTTCTTAAATTGACTTTTTGGTAGTTGTTAGCATTTCACCAAATTGCCTGAAAATACTGCTTTATAATAGAGATGGAAAGGAGCTGGTTCTGGACCTCCTTAGGACAGATCTTCAGGAAAGAGCTGGGCTTTCCTTTTAACCTTTTTTTTTCCTTAAACTGGCCTCCATTAAGCAGTTTTGCTGCTATTTGCAGTATGTTGATTACATGCTGGAATAGTAAAATATACAATACATATTACTTAAATATGAATACACTCATGTTTTTATTCCTGAAGAATTTTCTTCCTAAAGCCTGAAACTGTCTTGCATTCCAGCACAGACATTTTTCAGGAACAGAGGTAAAGATTTTTACCCTGAATATTGTTAGGCCAATCTGATCATGCTTATGTTTTTGGATGACACTTCTTCCAAAAGGTAACGCACATAGCAGCATGAGTCAGTGGCTATTGACCTTGTCATATTAAAAATGTTTGAAAGAGCTTTTAATTTGCCCCAGTGCACATCAAATAAGCATCGTGAACAGTCACTGCCTTTAAAGAACTCTTCGTATCCTCCCAGGAAGGTATAGAGATGTCTTCTGATACAGGCAAATTGTGTGCACAACAATACTCAGTATTTTTATTTGGAGAATTATTTCTCTTCTTTCCAAATGAGTTTAGTATATTATTCATTTGAACAAAATTCGTTGTTTTGGGGACTGTTTACAGCCCAAGGAAGAGTTTGAGTTTTCTTTAGCTGTACTTGTGAAGCTAAAATTATTTATTATTTAAAAAATAAAGAATTATTTATTGAGAAGCAGGTGTACGTGAAGAGTTGTATATTCACTTTGCTCATGAATGTGCAGTTTATCTTTTCAGTCCCTGTATAGAATCGTGGTATAATTTAGGTTGGGAGGCATGTCTGGAGGCCATCTAGTCCAGCCTGTTCCAAGCAGCCCCTTAGATGAGGTTGCTCAAGGCTGTTTGCACTTGAGCTTTGTGTACACCCAAGAATGGAGATTTCACTAACTCTCTAGGCAACCTGTTGCCTTATTTGACTGCCGTCACAGAGAAAACTTTTTCCTTGCAGTTAATCAGAATTTTCTGTCATGCAGTTTGTGTCTACGGGTTTTCCCGCCATCCTCTGCAACTCTGGGAATACCATGGTCTGCCTTCTGTATGTCTGCCTTCCAGTTAAGCAGCTGAGGACAACACTAGTGTCTTCCCATGTGTTTCAGTCCACAGTTAAAAGCAAAAGAACATTCAAGTTGCTGTTTTGTTTTCCTATGGGAGTTGTAACATGAAAGTCTTTTGCCTCAAAAGTCCTCTGTCAGCTGAGTATTCTAAGTATACGAAGTTTGTCCTCCCCTTTTTAAGTTAGTGGAGGCCAGTTGTCAATTAGACAGTAGTGGAAAGTATAATGCACTTGGATTACAACTCTCTGAGAATTACAGATCCATTTTGAATCCAGATATTTTCAGCTCGAAGTGTGAGGATGTTTTTCAGGCTCTCTTCCAACAACATGTCAGAATCTCACGTGTGTAAAGCAGTCTTTTATACAAAAAACTTGAGCTTTGCCATTCAGTATAAAATTTGGTTTTCACTTAAGTTTGCCAGAAAGCTTTTAAGCAGATGTTTAATGCATCTTAATATAGCTGAATGCATTTCTGCTGCCGCCGGAGGAATTGTACCCTAGTGGTTTTTGGAAGTGATTGCCTGAATCATGGTTTCCCAAGCCTTCTGAAAGTTCATCGTTTGTGTATTCTAAGTCATGTCAGTTTTTGATGTTCCAACCAATTTTGATTATGTTTCAGTTGTTGGCTCTTTTTAATAACCAGCTAATTTTTCTTTACTACTACACCAAAAAGTATACATGAGTGTATTTATGTGTGCTTTTCAAGTATTAAACTTGAACTTTCTTTGGAATATACAGAAGATAAAACAAAAAGGCAGGAGAAATTGTTGTATTGAATTGCAGTATTTGGTTCTGTCAAATCAATTCAAATAGGTTTAACTGCTCAAAACTTACCATGCGTAAGTACACACATTGCAGTACTTTTGACAACAGGACCCTACTGCCTTGGTATTACAGAGCAAACATTAAACAAGATGGTTTTATCTTCTGAGGTTTATAAAGAAACATTTTGTTCTTTGGTTGGAGGGTTACGTGATTTAAAACTTACAGAATACTGGTATTTTCAACTGAGTAAGAAGGAAAAAGAAATACAATTTATTGTAGCCTCTAAAACAGTGAGACTCAACTTGTTCATAGCCATAAAATACAGTGAGATTCTTAGGGCCCAGTGTTTGAGGCGGATGAACATGGCTCCATGGCTATAATTTACTTTGCATCACACCTAGATGTGTTTTACCTGGTTTGAGCCTTTTAAAAGGACAAGACACCTTCATCTTCTCAAGCTCGTTCCCTGGAGGGCAAGTTTTGAAAAAATCTTTTCATCTTGAAAGATTTTGAAGCGGCTCATTGTGGCAGGAGGAGACAAACCCTGTCCAGGGCTTGGATTCCCCGCAAGGAATGAAAAGAAAAAATTAGAAGAATTTTCAACTTATTTTTTTAATGGGCAACAACATTGATGAAAGTTAATACAGCTGAGGTTAGAAGGACTGTGTGAAAGCAGTGAAAATTTCTTTTCAAGTATTTCTCATGACACACACTGAAAGTGCTCATAGCAACTATCACCAGGGAGACCAGTGAAATCCTGCAAAACCCTGAGGTCAGATGTGAGCACCAGGAGACATTCCATCTTGATTAACTGGGCTTTGGACCAAAGAATCCCTTTCCCTCCATTTCAGTCTTTTTTTTAAATAGTTGAAGAACACCGTGCCTTAGAATAAAGTAATTCTTCATTGCTGAAAAAAGTTACACAGATACAGACAGTATTACATAAGGCAAGCATGGGGCTGGCATTGTAATGATGGCAAACCTCAGAGTAAGCTGTCAGGATACCAAATGGCTGTAAAAATTAGCTGTAATGAACATAGTTAATGCATATTAGGCATGAGTCCACAGTCTAACAGCTTGCAGCTTCTTTACTTTTGTAATGTATAATGGCCACCTCCTGGAGGCACTGACTTTTTTTTCTTTTTTTTGTTTTTTAATGGCAAATTTAAAGTAACATCGGCAAATTTCTGGTTTGGATACCACGAGTTGTTAAATGCAAAGCCTGGAGATACGCCAAAGTATATGTTGTTTGTGTTTGTTTTATTCTTAGCTTACAAATTGGGAGGAAGTATTTCACAATACTCTCATGAATATCAACCAAAAAATTATATTAGAAATTCAAAATGTGGAATTGGTAAATCCTGGGACAGTTTTTCCATTATTTTTGAAAGGATGACTGCTGGATCCAAATGCTTATTTTGTGTTTATAAGCACTCAAATAGTGGGTATGGCATTGTCGGTAGTAGTTAGGTATTTTACATTTGTTTTTATTTTCTTTTGGTGCTTTCTTGAGAGAGAGTGCCTTTACATCTACTTACTCATATCTCTTAGTTGCCTTCTGTTTTTTCAAGTTTATATTGCTTTGTCCAGGGCTTCACTCTATTTCATTGCAGTAAGTCTTAATGTATATTCCTGGCTTGAGGTTGATCTGTAACTTCTGCCAATTTTATACTTGGTTTCTGGGAGATGTGTAACGATGGACGTGACACCCTGGCTCACTGTCCAGCCAGTCACCGTCCTCCACTCATCTGACACATCTTCTGTTTTGTGGCCTTTTTATTGCTGCTTTTTGAATTGAGAGCATTAAATAGGCCAACTGGCATAAAAAGTGGGGATAGCTGTTTCTGCTATTGATTAACTTACGCATGACCACACTTTTTAATTTGTGTGGATAAACAAAAATGAAGCAGCCGGTCCAGCAGCTCATTTCTTACATAACCTTGCCAAATGAGTCTCTTTGGGCTGCAGCCTGGATCAGTTGGTCTGGCGTGTATTGATGAAACTTAGTGGAGAGATGTGGCAGCTGTTAGTGTTGTCACTGGCTTCCTGGGTCTGTGGCCTGATGAGCTCTGTGTAAAACAAATGGGTAGAAAAGTCATTGGTGTTTGTTCTGTGGTGGAGTATCCTTTACATTCAGGAATAAAACAGATCTCACTGTAGTGACTGCTGTGTTTAGGATTCTGCTAAGAGAATCTTCAAGATTGCTTATGCCGCTGTTAACAAGAGGTTGCAGACCATGGTGTTTGAATGCTGATGCACTTCTGCTGCTGCTGCCTTCCTGGTGCCCCCATAAATGCCCCGACAAGCTGACAGGATTTTGCAGTCTCTGGGGAGCAGTCGCTGAGCGGCTCTGCTGGCTGCAGCCTTGCTCAACCCACGGCAGACACGGAGCGCGAGGCTCCGGTGGAGACACGGTGCTTTGTGCAGGGGTGACCTGTCCAGGTGAGGCCAGCCCAGGCAGGAACAGTGGTGAGGTTCGCAAAAGGATGGCAGAGGGGGTGAAGGTCTGTGTAGGAACAGGTGACAACTAGTGCTGTGTTCCTAGAGGGCTGGGATACATCTGCTTTCCTTGGGATGGCAGCTGTAAGAAGAAAACATAATAGAAAAGCAGAATGCCTTCTTATAGAATGGACCAGATCAAATGTCTGAGTCTTGTATCATTTTCCCAGTGTCAGGATAAGGTGTAATGGTAGAGACATTTTTATGTCCATGGTTGCAGGGTTAATACCAAAGGATTTATGGCATTTTCCACTAGATTTAATGCTTATACACCTAAATTATTCAATTTTGGTATACCAAAAAAATCAGTGTAGTTCAGAGCTGTTAATGTCTACAAGGAATATTTTAGTTTTAGATTAGCAAGCTATCCCTGATATTTTAAATTTTGCCTTAAAACACATAATTAGGTGCCTTTCAAATGCTGCTGGCACCATCATAATTGTGTTGTATGATATCCCTAGCTGCCTTTGTGCTGATCTTGGTTTCAGCTTAGAACAAGGCTGAAAGTTGTCACTGAAGTTAATGGTGCTCTTAAATCTCCACCACCTTAATTCAAGCCTAATATACGATTGGAAAATTTTCAAGGAAAGAACTGATTTTGTTCTGGAAATCTTGGTGTTTTTAATGCTGTGTGAAAGAACAAACTGATTTGACCTTAATATTTTATTTATGTAAGACTGAAAAAAAAATCTGAATTTTCAGTACCTTCTGTGTCATTTGCAGAACTTTGGGGTTTGGCTGATAGGAATGGATTGTTTGGTTTGCCTTGGGCATTCATAGTAGAACTGCAAAACACAAGAGTAGGAAATACCTTTTCATGAGACTTCTATAAATGCCTCTAATATGCCTTTTATAATGATACCCCTGCCCAGTCTAAGCAAATAACGTTTGCTGAGAAATACATCTTGTACCATTTAATATTTTAGCTTCATAGCAAAATACTCATGAAAAGAATGCAGTTGCATAAGAATATCTTGTTTGCTCTCAATAATGGGAGGAAATGCTTGTGACTTAATAGATATTTTTTATTTTACCAGTAGTGATGGTGGAGGTATGTTCTGTGAGATGACAGTCTTCATACAACAGAGGAAAATAAATCTTTCATTCCACTAACTTGCTCGTAAGACATCAATTTGCTTGTCAGGGTTATAAGATGCGGGGAATCTCAAGATGAAAAGAACTGGGTTGGTTTGTTAACTCTGCCTTTTAAGTATTTGGTTCTTTTCTGCCTTGATTCTTAATGGGAAGAACATGGTAATTCTGCAATTAAAAAGTATTGGGCTGTCAGTGTCACCTTATTGATTAATTTATAAACATTATAAATTACTGAATTAATTGCATAGATTATTTATAAGTTCCCAGTTCTGATGGCAACAGGGATAGTTTTGACTTCAGAAGATTGCTTTTGTTTGGATTTGCAAGCTATAGCTCAAGCATTCTTCTTCACGCTGGTTTACACTGAAACCTTGCTAGTTATTTCACCTCCACTCTTATTTATAGCAGACTTCATTTGGGTTGTATGCTCATTTTTTTAGCTTCAAATGGTGCTGTATGGTTCAGTGACTGCCACAAAATGCACGTCCTGAAAAACCTTGATTGCTGGGTGGGCAGCAGCCTGCCTGTGCCTTCCTGGCCTCTGCAGTTTTGCTGTGTCTGAGTAGGAGATCCTGAATCCTCCCCATCTCTGGAAGGAAGCTTGAAACTCGCCCACTCTTAGGCGGGACCCCGAGTTTCAGTCCTCCGATGATAGGTTGTGGTTTCCTCACCAAGCCTAATTTATTCCCTAGAGAGTGTAATTTTGGTCTTTTTGGAGCAAAAACACACTGGATTTAGAACAAAACCTATACTAAGTAAGCTTTGGCTTTGAAAATGGTAAAATGGTTTAAATGCAGTGCATGTTTACTAAATGTTTAGACAGCACTGGATGATCCCAGATCCATCTTTGGAGCTTCCCTCTTTGCTACATTGTTTCTTGGAGTGGTGACACTTGGGAACCTCTGGCCGCTCCTCCACGCTTTGCAGCAAATGTGCTGTTTATCCTGTCAGGTAAGCCTTTGGTCTGCTTGTGCTAGCTTGTGCAAGGGAACATTGCACCTAACTGGAGACAGAGAAAACAAATTCCTTGAGACTAACAGCTGGGCCCATTGTATTTCCGTGTTTGCTCTTCCCACAGCCCCACTGAATTTTGGCTTTAAGGCGTACAATAAGAAGCTCTATAAGACGATGCTGAGTTAGGGAGTCTCAACAGCTGGCCTAGGTGCAATGCCTTAACTATTTTTTTCCATAGCAGCCTTCTTATTATTCATAGCTTTATTGTGTATTGTTTCTCTTTCACAGCTTTTATTATCCGTCTTTTGAATTATAGCTGATGTATTGATGTTTGTTACGTCAGGGGCAGAATAGGATCCTATTATGGCATTTCTATTAAGTGTACTGGACTCAAACAGTACGATATGTTTGTCTTTATAACTACTTTGCAAAATTTGTGATACCCCTGTCTTTGTAGAAGCAAAGAGTGATCTCTGCATCTACTGCAATTTTTTGAGACCTTTGTCTACTGGTAAACTGCTTCCATCAGCTCCAATAAAATGGGCATTAATAACCATTGAAAGAAGCCTCTCATAACGAAAGCTTAAAACACTTGCAGCTAGAACAGAAAAATCACAGTGAAACGTATGATATGTCAATGTTAAGTAGGGAAGAATTTAATGTGGCACTTGACCACTTCAAGTTAAACTACTGGTGACTCCAAAATGACAAATGACTCATTGGTGAACTACAAATAAAAACATTAAAAAAGGTAAAGGAGGAGAAGGAAAGTGGGTTGGCAAGCTGCCTACATAAGGGGAAAAGAGGCTAAGGAGATCATACCTTGCGAGAGTTAGTAGAGCACTCACTGAGGTAATACCTCAGTTTCATCCTGCCGTGGCTGGAGATTGTGTTTAAATGCATTGTATCGGGTCTCTGCAGATCTGGATTTCTTTCTCAGCTCAGCTGCATGGTTTGAACAATGTAAAGTAGGGATGGTACTTTGTGATTCTGCTGATGGTAAACTTTGGGAGAATGTTGTGTGTTACTCTCTGTTTGCACATCATTTGGCACAGTGGGGTTTCTTGTCAGCTGGGGTTTCTGGGAGTTTTTATACTTAAGGAATAAAATACTTTTATCTACTTCAATTATTAAACCATGCACATCTTCAAAAAAATGAAGATGACAGCTAAGTTTTCTTGTGCCATGGAAATAAATTTAATACACTTAACTTTTGTATTTAGATATACACTTGGTACTGAAGAATATTAGCCTTGAATGGAAATATCCCACCAAATCTTTTACACTCAAAACCTGCTTTGAAAGAGAAAGGGTTTTTAGTCCTCTAATGTGGAAAGAGTTAGGCTATTAAATGATATTCGTGAATCTCATTTAAAAAATAACATCGAGATGCTATCAGTATCAGTGCACTCCCAGAGTATTCACATCGAAGATGTTCTTTGCAGGGGGCACTGACTAATCAGGTGAGCTACAGTTTTTTCCAATTGACAGATCTAGGCAAAACCTTCTAATTACAGAGTGCAGCAGAAATCTTCCAGGGGATAAGAGTGAAATCAAGCTTCTCTTGTAAGTATCAACATTCGCTAGAGAAAGCTTCTTGCTGATTTGCATCAAGAAACCCCAGTTCTTCCTCTCTGTAATAATAGGATATCAAGCTGGTGTGTTGTAAAATACAGCAGAAGTCATGTATCTCCTTTATGAGATCACTGTGGTATATTCTCTTCTACCTGCTTTGTCTCAGAATCATACTGGGAGCATAGTGCAGGTTGGATTAGCTGCTCTGATGAAAGCAACCAGCTCTGCCTCCATCACGTTACAGAAATGAAGACAGTCCTCGTGCGTAATTGCCATTTATAGAATCACAGAATATCCTGAGTTGGAAAGGACCCAAGATTCCACACAGGGCAACCTAAAAGTTAAACCATATATCTTAAGTGTATTGTCCAAATGCTTCTTGACCCTAACAGGCTTGGGGCCATGACCATTTCCTTGGAGAGCTTTTTACAGTGCTTGACCACCCTCTGAGTGCAGAACTTGTTCCTAATACCCAACCTGAACATCCTCTGATGTCCTGAGGGTACAGAAGGGAAAGGAACCACACCTCAGGAAAGAAGATGAAGAGGAACACATTTCCGTGAAAACTGCTCATAACTGCAGGACCCTTAGGAAAAACAGTCACTGGAAGGTAGCTACACAAATTACCCTGTTGGCAACAGGCTGTTTATGCCCAAACTCCCTCCTGGAGCTCTCCAGCCTTGAACAAGAAGGAGTTAGGATTTAATGGCAGAAGCATGTACTTGTGCTCAGAGTCATGTGTGCCTTTTAACTCCAGTGCTCAGAGGGAATGACCATAAAGGTGGCATGTTCTGCAGACACATGAATGACCAAGTTTCCTGTAAGGTGGAGACCACCAGTTCCACCCTTTCCCCTGTTAAAGGCTGTGTGACCTACTACAACATTAGAATTGGGAACTTCTATGCTGTTACCCAACACCATACTTGGGAGCTTCTGTGATGGGCTTCATGATTCTCCAGTTATAGCTGAACCCTTTGAAATATGGTGTTTCCTGTAGAAAATCAGCACCTGGCTGGTAAAAATCATTGAGAGATGTAGAAGCTGTTTGAGTCTCTTTCTTCTTCCACTTTTAATATCTGATTGTATTCAACAGTTGCCCCTGAGGTGCCTGTGGCTGTGCTGCTTCCTCATACATGAGGTAATAACTTGGATTTGTTAGACAGCGAGTATTCAGGTGTTAAGTGTATTCTGTCTTCAGCAAATTCCAAAGAGCATACTGTTGGTTGGTAGTAACTGATGTGTTCACATCTAGGATTCTCAATCTCCTTTCCTATCACTTTTCGCCTAGGAAAAAGAAAGGTAAAGATTGTAGTGTTGATGGCCAGAGGCAAGACCTAGTTCTGGGTGTTACTAGACCTTATGAAGTTGAATTTGTTTCTCTACCAGGTGTGAAGGTGAAGAACCACAAGTGAGGACGTGTTATCTCCTTCAAGCAAAGAAGGCAGTAGAACTTGCTTTGGTATCATTGATGCAAAATTGGATCTTAAGTGAACAATAGCCTCCTCATTCTTAGACATTTGTCTTGGCTTTAGTTTTCATTATTTTCTGAACTTAAATTTTTTACTAATAATTCATAGAGCTGTTTAAAAAAACCCAAACATCAAAACACAATGAGAACTGTAGCCATCTTTGGAATGTTGAAAGAATCATGCACTAGATACGTACTGGACTGTCAGTGGTGCCTTTTGAAAGATCCATTGTGTCCCTGATTTGGACCTCATCTTGGATCTTAGATGTGTTTCTGCATACATGAAAACTGAGATGCTCAGGTGATCTATTGTGAGATTAACTAAATCCCAACACATGAAAAAATTTCCTCTTCCTAAAGGTAAACTTTCAACAAAAGAAACCATAACCATTTTAATTTTTCTGGGTTTATGTACTCTATTTTTTTAATATAAGAATGTCAACCTAGTGCTGTCTGGGATGCTTGGAAGTCTGGCTCTTTGCTCTCATTGCATCACACTAACACATAGCTCTGTTAAAACCCAAATATTTCTGTTTGCAGTCTGGAGAACCCTCTTCTTGAACTGGATTTGGAGAGCATGACCTCCTTTTTGTGGGGGTCAGGCTTTCCTGAGTCATTGACCAAATGAAGAGTGAGTGTATGTTTCACTGGAAGTGCCTGTAGCCCCGCTGTGCCAGCATAACAGTGTTATTCATGGTGGAAATACATGTCTCTTCACAGGGTTGTGGCTGCATAAGAAATTTTTATATTATGTGTGAAAGTTTTTGTTGTGGTAACTGCCAGTGGGATTCGATGACACCACTGCTATGAGCATCAGAAATAAATTATGGTTTAGAAAATGGGCATCACTTTAGCATTGAAGTTCATGCTTGCTTTTCTGACTTCCTCATTGTAGTGGAATTCTACAAACACAATTATGCTGACATAGTGAGAAGCTCTCTGTACTAGTTTGAAAACAAACCAGTGGGAGATCGCAAGTCAGAATTATAATTTAATAGGAAAATTAAAATAAATGTAATAGTACAAGAACACTGACAGAGTCAGGATACAACCTGACACCCTGTTAGTCAGGGTGGTGGTAGCAGTCCAGATGAAGTGGTTCTGTTGAAGCAGTGATCCTGTAGAAGGGTCTGGTCTTCACCTGAAGGTCCACTGGTAGCTCTTGTCCTCTGGGAATCCAGTAGGTAGGGGTGACTGTGGTGTTCCAAACCTCAGATTATATCCAGGTGGGAATGCTTTGTTCCTGCCCCTGCGCGGAGCATTTTACCATGGGATAATGTAATGTTATAAGTCATGCAGTGAGGCTGGATGGCCCATTAACAGAAAAATATCTCTCCGGAGGGAGTTATCAGGGGTGTGTCACGGAAGAGATGAAGAACACTGCCCCACCTGGTTTTAACAGATGGTGATACAATACATACTTTTGGTTACATCTTACATTGTAACTTAAGACACTATCTTAAAATTTGAAGTTCTTAAATATGCAAAGCTACCCACTAGTGTTCCAGTTCGCCTCTCTTCAACCCAGTTCCCATTTTCCTCCTAAAAGGTTCAGATGATGATGTTTTCTCTCAGCATAAAAGGAACATCCATGTTTATATTCCTTTATCCTTCAGATTTTTATCGTGTTTTCTCAAGTAAAGATGTACCACAAGATCCTGCTGTGTCCATCCATTCGGCTGCCTGCCTTCCTCTCTCCAGCATCTTTTCAGCTGGAGCGCAGATCTCAGCCACACAGGTCAAGGGGTCATTAGTCTGAGAGACAGGATGCCGCTGAGAGCCTTTGTAATACGCATAGCTGTCTGTAGAAAGGAGGGTTTATTCCTGTTTCAGATGAGGGGTGTGCTAATTAGCTCATCTTTCATTAGCTATCAGGAGACAGAAGCAAACAGGTGACATCACTTCTGCTTTTATTTTTCCCTTTCCTCTGCCCTTGTCTATACTTTTTGCCGTTTGTTTCCCCTCTCTGAACAATGCCACTCTCTTGGGAGATCCTGTTGTTTGTCATCCTGTTATTTTGACCAATACTGTCTTTGCTCCACAGCTGCTTATCTTTTGAACTTTGCTTGCCTAAAAATTACTGAAGATGCTGCAGGGAAACCAGCTGGGAGTCAGAAAAGTCATTGAAGCTGTGAGGTCTGTCCGGAAACAGGAAACCCAGGTTGTACTGTGGTGGTTCTCTGCTGCGAGGCTGCAACCAGTGGAAAGTCTCATCCCACCATCCTTTACTCAAGTGACCAATCCTAGTTCGTGTGTTCAGGCTCTCGGAAGCCAGCAGAAGCTATCTGTGTTTGTAAAGATCGCTGGACCAAGTCCTTATTTTGAGAGAAAGATAAATTGTTTCTTGCCTTTGAAACTGCTGCCAGCAGAAGCAGACTGCACGCACTGAGAAAAAAGTTGGGGAGCTAATTGCTTGAATGTTCAACACATGGCTAAGTGGTAAACTTTAAGCAGATTATGTTTCACTGAATTGTTTTCCCTGTTCGGTTTTTTTTTAATGTCAAATATATCACAATGTAATTTATGAAGACATGCCTTCAAGTAGAACCACAAACACTTATGGGGACACTTGCTTCAGACAACATATGGCAAATCCTATGAATTATGCACAACCAACATACGGAGAATGGAGGCAGCCTAAGGAAATGATTAAACCTGTTATCGTAGCAGTGACTGTACATTATTTTCACTTGACTGGGAAAAATGGAGTTTTATTCTAGGTTGGGGCCAAGATTGTTACTGCCAGGTGCAATATATTAACATGCATATGAATATTTAATGGTTTCTAGGAAATGTGGTAGGTTAGTTGTCTTTTGTGCTAAACCATGTTTCTGATGTACTTGCTACAGTCTTGTTGCAAGAGTAGCAGCACAAAAATAGATCTCAATTTTTTAAGTGTATTATTGTAAAACATAAGTCACACACCAGCAAATATCCCACGCCAGATGGGTGGCTTTCATCAAGTTTGTGTTTACCAATTCCTGCTTTTCTTGTTCTGAAGAGTAGATTTTATGTTTTTACACTCAGGTTAATTGCATTGTCCCACAAACAGGATTTGTTCATCCTCCAGTGGAAATGCTGTTAGTAAAATGCTGATAATGCACAGTTGGGACTCTTCTGGGGTGAAAGGCCCAAAGGTTTTTAATTTAAATCCTGGCTCTAGCATTTTCTTCCTGAGAAAACTGCCTAAAACTAGCTTGTTACACTACAGCCTAGCCCACAGCGCTTCACTGAAACTCTAGAATTGCCCATGGGTGACTAGGCACCCAGGACGTCTGGGCCAGCTGTAGAAGTCAGTACTGGGTGGCCTTGCTGCTCCCAAAAATGCTATTACAGTTAAAAAGAAATCTGGAGGTGACATTTTAAGTTTAGATGGTTGCAGTTTGCATTACGAAAGTGAGCACCTTCTGAAGCTTCATCTGTGTGATTCAAGTATTTCAAAACCAAAGAAACGGAATTCATAGAAAAAAATTACCATCTTTTGGACTTCGGGGTTTCCAGCCAGACCTGCTGTACGCTGGGAACCTGACAGAAGTTTAAGCACCAGATTGCTGCTCTCAAGCCTATCTGGAAAGCACTTGTGCCATCCATTATCACCTCTTTTCTGATAGCATTAGCCGTTTAATTCTTCCCAGACTATTGATACTTAAATAAGTTTTCTTCAGGCTCTTAATTAGATATGTTTCCCATCCCACTTTCTCCCAGCCAGCCTCCTAGGAAGTGCTATGTGATGATAATGAGCTAAATGAGAATCCGTACTCCACGTTAACAGTCTTACCACTCTATATGGTAGATATATGAACATATGTTGGCTAAAGATAATAAAGCATCTAGTTTTCATACTGTAAATCCATAAAACTCATATGATTCCAAAACGTTGATAATGCTTTCTGGCTTTACTTTTCCTGAAGATATCTGTGAGAGCACAATATAATAGCTTTCACTATGGAGAATTCACTGATGCTTCACAACGTGTATATGCAAAAAAATTATGGAAAAGCTTTTATCTCTTCTGTGGAGGAAGAAGAGTAAAGGGTAAGAAGTGCCTCAGTCAAATGATAAACAATGTTATTAGTTTCAGAAGAGGAAATTTATAGGTAAATCTTCATGTTCTTGTGTCTAGGCCATATGGTGAAAGGTATTTATCTGATTGATTCTCTTTCTGAAAATTCAGGGCAACTTCCTTTACAAGGAGTTGGAGTGAATATGACTCTTCTCCATTTGAAATTATCAAGATTTAGAGCAGTGCTGCCTTTCTCTGTCTAGGTTTATGTTGAGGCATTTGTGCCCATAATGATGTGGAAGACTGATAGATTTGGATTTCATGTCCAGCTGTAGGTGATGTAAGTCTTAAAAGATGTTGAATTTATTCAGCGTGATACCTCCAAAAATTGAGATCCTAGTTTTACTACAAGTCTGTATGTTTTCAGAGTTTTACTACAAATCTGGAGTCTGGGATCCTGGATGGTTTTGTTTTCTTGTTCATCATATCAGCATCTGTAGAAATGAATATCCACACTACAGGAAAATAAGGCACTTCTGCCTTTTAGTGTATTGAACAAATTTATTATACAGTCAAAATTTAGTATAACATTTGAAAGATCTAAAATCAGGATAGAATATCTTGATAATGTCTTAAAAAGCTCTGACTGAATCAGTTTCTCCTGTGTTATGTTTAGTGAGGTCAAGATTTTCTAAGAGACGCTAATGACCTAGGGAGCTACTCCTGCAGCTCTTCTGCCTGCTACAGTGCAAGTCGCCGGACAGGCTTGTGATCACAAAAATGGCCTTTTACTTTTGAAGGAAATACGTTTTTCCTCTATGGGAGGCAGTGAGAGTAGCACCCTACATTTTAGAGGGACTTTTTAATTGAGAGTCACAGGTGACTTTGTTTCTGTGAGTCTGAGGATTTGAACTTAGGCTTAGGTATTTTCCACAATACTTTCTCCACTATGAAAAATGTAATCATGTTGTTGAGTTTCTTCAGACAAGTTGAAAAGTTTCAGGAGGACAGTTTAATAATCTTATTTGTAAATCAGAATTGTCTTTAACTGCTGCTTTTCATCTCACTCATATATGCACCAACTCTTTTCCAGATCAAACAGCATTTTTCAGACAGGAAACAGAAAATGCTAAGGCAACTTCTTACTACTCAGAAGTGTCATTTAAACTTCTAGTTAGAATTTTAGACTTGCAGCCAAGATAATACAGAATAGCTACAACTTCATTTTGGAGCCTTCAAAGATGAGTAGAGTTACAAATGAGCAAATCATACTGTAAATGTAGCAAATCATACTGTAAATGTAGATGGGTTGAAATACTGCCTCACAATTTACTTCAGAAGTTTTTACATGACTGTTGTCTAGTTGTGTCCTTCCTTCCTGCCTGCCTGCCTGCTTGCCTTCCTGCCTCCCTCCCTCTCTCCATCTTTTTTGTTTTCAGGCTATTTGCCATCTGTAATGGAACCTCTTGCACGCTTCTCAACAGTAGCCCTTATTTCCTCTTGTAGCCCCAGCTGCTGGAAGTAGATGTAGAGAGCTGTAGAGCTCTCCTGCTTGTGAACTTGGACAATAAACTGTTAGTGACTAACGCAGATGTTCGGTTTGCACACTGAAGGCAGCATTGCACAGAATTGCCTCTCTTCATCCTACAGATGTCTGCATATTTGAATTGTAGAAATGGGCTTCTTGACACCCAGAACAAAATGTTTTCCTTAAGGAGCAGGAGGAAGTTATTAGTATGCAGACTCATAGCAGAGCTTTTAAATGAGATGTTTCAAAAGTACTACTGGTATGCAGGTAAACATGTGTCCTGTTTTCTCTCTAACTAAATTGTTCACTCCTCCTGGATTTCTTTTGCCATCAAAGCCGGGCATTGCGTCTGTCAGCATGCTATGGGGTCAAGCCTATAGCTTGCAGGAGGAGCTGGTTTGGGTGTCAGAACCGCTCTCACAGCTCCTTGTGCTGCTACTCAGTCATTTCTTAAGTGCCATGCCCTTGATTCCTTTGGTGGGACCTCAGACAAGTCCTCCTCCCCATGCCTGCCTTAGTTCCCCAGGCACTGCACCAGCATACCGATAGCTGCCTCACTTCATATAGTGCTTTCTTAAAGACAGTGTAGAAGTTCATTGTGGTATTAATTGTATGTTGTTTTAATAAGAGCGGCCTCTGTGAGTCACAGCAGGCAAGCACCTGTAGCTTGGAGGCTCTCGTTAACCACAGGAGACTAGAATAGAGTCCTGATGGCAGGGAGCAGCTGAGGAAGGGGAATTGATTGTGAGCTCTTCTGTACCATAATCTGTAGCCCCTAGGTCCCTTGTGCCTGACTTCCCTAAGGTCAGCGGAAGAAAAGGGGATACTCTGATCATCTCAACACCTCTTCTCCCCTCTGCAGTGTGTATGGAGTGACAAAACCACTTTTTCTTCCACACTATGTGGTGGCAGCAAGAGGAGAGAGACCCTGCCGTGTTTTTCGCTCCCTGGCAGCAGACAGGCAGAAAGAGATGAAATGAGATGTATAAGCCTTCTCCCCAGCTCTCACCAATGTCCTGTAGCCTGAGAAAAGCCAAGGAGGAAAAAATGAGAGAGAGGATAAGGGACGGAAGGTGAGCTTCCAAGATAAACAACCATGTCTTTGTAGTGCAAAAAGGAGAGGGCATGAGGGATAGGAAGAATAACACTGAGATAGGATCAGCATTGTAACACTGCCGGGCACTTGGCTGTTTGGAATATGGTGGATCTGAGCTGGGGGTCCATCACATGCTCCACTTTGATGACCAGCAGCCAGTGTGAGGTTGTGACAGTCACCTGGAAAACAGCAGTGAATCCTTGAGGAAAACACTTAGCTCGGAAGATTAGAGGGTGAAACGCTTTTCAGACTCTTGGCTTTTGATCCCTGCATTTCACTCCTAGTTAGTTTTCTCTTTTCATTTACAGCTTTGATTCCCCAGGAGTTTTTCATCTTTTTTTGGGGAGTGTGTTTTTAACATGTCAGCCAAACTCTCCAAAACCCATAAAGTTCAAGTCACAGGGTGACTCCCTCTGATGGCTTGGAGATTGACTGAGTTGAAGTTGGTGGTGTTTCATTAAGATTGAAAATGATAGAGGAAATCAAGCCAGGCCAGCTGAGCTCTGCGGAGAGGCAATTTTGGGAAGATTATCACCCCATTAGAGCTTCTCATTCTGCCATAGTTATGGGCTTGTCATTACCGTGGTTTTCTAGCTATCATCTTACACCTGGAAAGCATTAACACAGGATTCAGTTCCTTGTAGAATCCCTTCAAATGCATTTGTTTGTGGAAGTAAGTTATCT
Source organism: Rhagologus leucostigma (assembly GCA_013397725.1). Classification (NCBI taxonomy): domain Eukaryota; kingdom Metazoa; phylum Chordata; class Aves; order Passeriformes; genus Rhagologus; species Rhagologus leucostigma. Next base: position 2,058,203 of record VZTD01006068.1, on the reverse strand, counting down.
ATTGCATTTGATGTGACATAATAATTATAATTCCTTTCTCCTGAGACAACTCCTTGTTTTGTTCTTACGAATGCTTTTTCTGCCACAGCATTTCCTTTCTGATGTATTTGTTTTATAGTTTTAAGTCCCTTTGAACAAAGGGATATTTGGTTTTGTTCCTTATTTAATTGCCATAATTACACTCTTTCCTGACTAGTATGTTTGTAGGCATTCGTAAGTTCTTTTGTGTTAGCATTCCAACATCAGCTAAGTGCTTCTGATCCATAGTAAGTGCTGGCTATCATCTTCCATGGAGCTCTTAAGCAGTTGCCTTAGAATGTCAAATATATTGCATTCTATCCCTAGCAGAAGGAACAATGAGTTGGAGAGACCAGAAGCAATAAGGGAAGTGTTGCTGTAGTCAAAAAAGGTATCCCACTGGTGCAGCAGAGGTTGGCTCAAGTCAGTCTGATTTGGTGCACAGCAAGGAGGCATGTTTCTACTTCTTCAGAAAATAACAGTATGTGTCCCTGTCTAGCGTATCTCTAGTAGCCAGCTGGTGACCTGGCCAAGCTCCCGGTTGACAAATCTGTCCCTTTCATGCATTGATACATGGGCTAATGTTGTATCCAACCTTTCACTAAAGGGAGAAGCCCCGAGCAATGCCATGGATCGATGTCCTACCTCCCTGGGACTAGCTGTTTAAGAGAGCCAGCTCATGTAAGGGGAGTCTTCTCTCCCTCTCCAATAAAAATAACCAGACCTGCAGGATACAGTATTTCCTTTTCCTCGTAGTGAATAACATCCTGACACCTCCATGCCTCAGGCTTAATGCACACATGAAGAAGCAATTGTATGACAGACGGTTTCCTCCCCAGCTTTCTCTGTTATTCAATTGCTTCACATTCTCATGTCCTCTCAGCACTGTCTGATCTGTCCCTTGTCAGAGGCGCCCCAGGACCCTCAGGACTGGCAACCTGCATGAAAAGTGGTGGACGAGGTATTCACTCTGGGAGTTGTACCTGCTTCGAATTCCCTGCAGGAGGATTTCTTTCGTGGTTGGCTGCATGAGGAATATTAGGTTCCTGAACTAGGTGCTCCTGTATCTTGGTTACTTAACGTGAGTGCTTGCCTTCCAGAGGCATAGAATCCTGTGGATTGCTGCTCCTGTACCATTGCAAATCCAGTAGTGGAGTGGATTTGTTAAATGATGGTCTGATCCGCAAAACCAAAAGGAAATTCTTCCACAGGAAATACGGTGAAATGTGTGGTTGTTCCTGCTGCAGGCTTTAGGCAAGAGAGTCATTTATCAAGGAGGAAGCTGTATCATCCTTCTTGTTAATGCTTTACACATGCATTTTCACTCAAGTGCTTGACAATATCCACTGTACTTTATGGCTGACAGTAATAGAAATTGCCTCTGTGCTGTAGGATTTGGACTGGAAGCCAGTGAGCCCTTGGCATTAGTGCCATTACTCTTGCCAAGGCATCAGAGTGTCACTTCTAGGGAAATGTATCCTTGCAAGTATTTCACCGGAGTGTCTAATGCACAGCTGACAGATAAGACAGTGCCTGTGCCAGGCACTGTGAGAAACAGCAGAGCATATGATCAGATGACAGTGTATCATGCAGGGCAAGCAGGACTTTTCTTACTCTTTTTTTCCTGATGTGTGTGACCACATATCTGACTAATTTAGGTGAATTTTGGTTCATACGCCGCTGCGCTTGAGTGCCGTTGTTCTTCCTGCCCCTCCCTGACTCCTGGTGTGGGGAGGCTTCTGCTTCCTGTGTAAGGTGCTAGAGAGGTGTGTTCCAGTGTGAAGAATGGATTATACGGAAACTAATGGTTTAGAGTCATCAAAACTTTTTGGAAAGGGGATGGTTTCTCTGGTTTCCCTCTGTCAGCAGGGGAGAGAGTAGCAACTTTCCCAGGGAGCAAACCAGAGCACGTGGCACTTGGCTGCTGCCTGTGGTCGCAATGCCAGGATGTGCCTTTTTTTTCCCCTCCGTATTGCAGAATGCCACGACCAAGTGTGGGGATTTCCCATGTGTCAGTACTTGAAGGACAAAGGCTGAATCAGTGACTGAAAGAGAAGCAGGGTGGAAGATGAACTCTCCTAGGCCAGAGTGATAATGTAACCCTATTACAAGGGAACCTGTATGGATGGAAAACAATCATTACCCTCAATTCCCTCACGTGATTTTTTTTTCTTTCTGATTGGATTCAGGCCTTGGTCTGACAGATCATGCAGCCTCGTGTATCTTATCTCTGGAGGGTCTAGAAGGAAAGAGGGGGTGAGCAACCAGGGAGAGGAGAAAAGGTGGGCCCATATATTTCCTTTACAGCCCACAGTTAATCAGCTAAGAGAGATCAGCCAAAGCTTCAGTCCATCTGCACTTCAGGTCCCATGACCATTCTGGTTTGCAGTAGCCTTCTTAGCTCCCATCATATGTTCTTGCCTTCCTACTCTCACAGTGGCAGTGGTGTAGTTGCAGTGAGAGCTGGTATGAGGGATAATCTTTTTTACCTTGTTAATTTTTAGCGAGATCAACACCCTAAGCACACGTAACACATGTTAGCACAGATGCGCTGCTCTCGATCCAGCTTAGGTCAGCTTAAGTTGCATCTCTGCAGTGTGCAGAGGGCAGTCAGATGGAGACTGTTTAACAGCAAGTGCAGAGATAGGCAGTAAGGTTTATGCTCTCTCCTAACACCAAATTTGCTATAATATTAATAACAATTCTAATTTTGATAGTGCCTGCAGTAAATAGGATGCCTGTTGGGTTTTGTTCTGCTGGATTTCTTTTTTCCTCAAAGGATCACACAGGTCTTGCTTCCAGAACACAAAGATGCACTCATCCTCCCCCTTCGTTGCTTTATCTGAATGTCAGAGCTTGGGTTTGCCTCCCTGCTGTTGTCTGAGGTCAGCCAGATTTTAGGCAGTGATAAGTGGCCCATGATAGAGAAACCATGGCCAAATACAATCCTGTCGAACTGGAAGGTTTTGCTTTTATTCACAGCAACCACTCTTAGACAGCTTCATATTGAGATAATACTCCTTCATTTAAAAGTGCTTTCTCAAAAAGTACTTTAGGTCCTTTGTAACAATCAAACTTCTTACTGGAATGTGGCTTACTAAAAAACACCAAGCAACCCACTTCTTTGCTCTTTTTCTCTTTTTCTTTTAAGTCAAAAAAATTTAGGGTACAAAACCATTTTGGAACGGGTGAATAAGTTACGGTGACTTGTTGAATTCCATCACAGAAGGAGGTAAAACATCTTCTCAGATCACACTAGAATCTGCTGAAAACTGAGAATAAAATCCCTGTTTCTCAGGTGTTATGTTTGTACTGTCTTCAGCCTCACCCAGGCAGCTCCTGTCTTTCCTGCATTAGTTCTGGGGTGGGATACTTAATACAAATCCCACGTAATTCCTCTATGTGCAGCATTTGTCAAACAGTGGTTTGAGATTTAGATGGACATGTTTGATAGAAAGGTCACCATTCTGTGCCGCACAAGAATGAGCACGACTGCGCATCCATTCATTTGATCAATACTGCTGCTGTTGTGAGCTGTAAATGGCTTTCTAGACCAGACCTTAACAATGGATGGCTCATATTGAAGACGGTGCAGTATTCTGTATTTTTATGCAGAAAACGTACAGTTTTCTGAGCTGACCTGGCCTTTACTCTATTTTTTCTGAAGTAGCACACCTGTATTGAGATGTTTGTCTACAGTCTTTAATAAGGAATGTCATTAATGTCACAAAATCTTGTTCTGTCTTTTTACAAAAGAGTTTTTCGATCTTTCAGTTCAAGATCTCATGTATTCATCCAGCAGATTCTTCTGTCCTCTGATGCTCATCCAAATGTTTGCCATATAAGCTGCCTGCGATGGAGCAAATGATTCTGCTCCTCCAAATTTATTTTTTAAAAACCCCAAAAACATATGGGGAATACAGAGGGAGCATATGCCTGCCAAGTAAAACATCCTGGTAAATAGAGAGGAGCATCCTCAAACCAGTGGGTTGTACATGGCTGTCTAGTGCCTGAGTAAAAAGATGCTGAAAGTATTTTATTTTGCCCCCAAACAATTAAGGTTCTTGCTATCCCTCCCTCCCTGCATTCAGAGAATGTCAGCGGAGGTTCTTGAGCAATAGCAGCATTTATCAGGATGTCCATATCAGGCAGTGGGAATACAGTGAAGACATCCAAAAACCCATTTTCAAAAGGAGACCTGAAACTGTTACCAAGGTAATTTTGGATTCATTTGCTTGGGAGCACCATCCTGAAGTCACCCATGCACAGAGGAATCCAGAGGAAGGATGTAGGTGGTGGTGAATCCAGCCCAGATCAGAGGCAGATGTATTTGGCATTACAGGAGCAGTGGCTGGCCAGACAGTGTGTTCTCTTGCATAGCTAACGAGTGCAGGTCTTTAATAAGACCGAGTGTCTGAGACGTGTCACCCCACTGAGCTGATGGAGTATGCACTGCATAGCAGCACAGGGAACAAGAACAGCACTTTTTCTTATTGTATCTCGGTGAACAAATGCATAGGTTTGAAGGTGCAAATTGGAAGAAGTCTGGCACTCAGGAGAATGCTGACAGTCTTGTCAAGTATTCCTCTGCCAGATGCAGCCTCTGCAAGGCTGCTTATTCTCCTGGATCCAGTATTGTTATGTCACTGAAAGCTTTTATTTCTTGCCTTGAATTTCCTTTGGCAGCAGTTGTTTAGGTCTTTTTACTTGGAGATTTAAATGATAAAATTTCTGTCTAAATCAAACCAACTAATGACATATTAAAAAACATAATCAGAATTTCCTTCACACAGGAAATGGCAAGGTTTGAAACTTTTGTTTACATCTCAATTACAAGCTTTTTATAAATTAAAAGACTGAAACTTTGCAGAGGAGGGAAGTTTTTAATTAAAATCATTAGGTGCTTTGGAATTGGAATATGTTTGTTCTCCTTTGTTAAATCAGAATGCTTAAGGGCTTCCCTGATTTGTTTTCATTTTTTTATTTTACATCACCTCTGCCTGCACTGTGCTTGCAACCTCATGGGTAAAGATACGCTTTGAAAGTATCTTTCCTTTTCCTGCACAACACGGGTGCATCTGCAGCACTGCCAGTGGTACTGTCTGCAGGAGTGAGTGCAGGAAGCGCTCAAGAAAGGCAGGCTCTCCAGCTTAGTGTTCCCAGCAAAACACCTGAGGGACGGAGGCAGGTCAAGCTGAGTGACACCCTTGATACAGGATGGCAATGAGGACGTGCTTTGAGAGGAAGGATCTTTTTTGAAAGTCGTAAGTGTCCTACCCTGAAATGGAACTCTGGTGCGTTTCTGTCAAAATGCTGTTTTTATGTCTAGCCTTAGTGATGATTCAAGAAACAGCTAATTTTTCAGCAGAGGTAAAATGTTGCAGATGTGCTTCTCATTCGAAGGACATGAGATAGGTCTTCAGTTACCATCTCATCACTTTGCTTCCGTCAGAGACTATGCTAATTCTGGGTGGCTTTTCCGCCCACTCTGAGGAGCTCAAGCAGCTTGTTTGGCTTGAGTATGAACTGCTTGTAGGTCTGCTGGAAAACTTTTTCCTAGCAAGCTGGCTTACGACTAGCTTTTTCTATTCAGGCTATTGGCTTTTCTGATCTGAATCTCCTTCAAGAGTGCCATATACCCTGTATGGTTAGAGAACTCTCTCTGTGGAAAGTAGGAAAAGCTTGCTTGCCTCCTTGGGAGGAGGAGGCTGAGCTCAGCAGCCTGACTGGGTACCATGTGCAGTGATCTTCCAGACCGAGGGAGGCTTTTGCCTACTTGTGTCTCTCAAGCAATTTTGTAAATAGAGCTCTAGGGGAGAAAAGTAAGTCTAGTGGTAACTCCTTGGTAGATTTCTTTATTTGCAAGCAATTTCCATGTGATTTATACAGTTTTGGGAAGGATTGTTTGTTCTCTGGGCAAATTTATTTTGTTTGCAAGTTGGGAGAGGGGGTTCCTGGTGAGTTTAGCTGGATTCATCTGGATGTTACAGTTCTGTTGAGTCTTCTGACAAGACTTTCTTCATGCCTGAAGTTCCTTATTTTCTCAAAATTTGACCTCATTGGTTAAAGCCAATGCTAATTTGGGATGAAACTGGATTTTACAGACAGGGAAAGAACCATTACCTGGAACAGTGCGTCAGAAAGGCTTAACTTGCAGAACGCTTAAATACTGAGCACTTAACTGTCTTTGCTTTTCATTCTAGGTAAAGAGTTCTTTTTTTTCCTTCTATTGGCATTCTGTTCTTCAAAGTAGGCAAAAGTAAATGTTATTCAAACCCCGTTCACAGCATCTCCTGGCTATCTTGTTCTTCATAACCTGAAAGCTTGTGTAAACAAGTAAAAGTACATCTCCAAGCTTTTTGATGACACCACTCGTTCAGAGTTTGTAACTTGCTTTTGGACTCCCGTCATTTGGACCTTGCTGTTTGTAGTAAGGGTGTGCTTAGAAATACAGTGTGGGACATCAGGAGCATACAGTTTCCAGCCCTGTGTGAAGGTGGAATGAAATGTATAGTAATAGTGTTGTACCTTTCTGAACAGTATTTCTGGATATGCCCACAGACAGGTCATGGCACCTGTAGAGTGGGGAGTCACTCACAGACTGCTGTGGTTTCACCATTAGGGTTTGATGTGTGTTGTCTGCAGTCTCATCTGAGCTTGGCACTGTGTTCAGCACTGAGTGGGCATATGGTAAATTGGACATAGGAGCTGGGTTATAGATGACTGTCCTGAGGAAGGGTCAGCTAGTCATGAAATGATTGTTGTTTTATAGAGAAGCCACAGAGGAGGTCTTTCAGATAATACCCAGCTTGGACATGAGTAATCTACAGTTTTACACTGAGTCAACTGGGACAACTTGAACTTAATGCAAAGGTAGTCTTCTTTTCTTTGTGATTTTTACGTGACAGGATTATGACAGATTATCACCAAAGTGAGAAAGCAGTAGATCAGCACTAAGATGAAAATGTCTGTCCAGGCAGAGAGGACAGGACAGGACTGATGCTTCAGTAAGCGCTGTTGCTGTACTTTGACAGACTAGGTGCAGGAAGGAGGTTGCAGCAAAAATGCATGTTTTGCAGAAACTGGAAAGAATAAATGCTTTTTAACTGGTTTATCTGTATTTTTGTGCCCTTTAAGGTTTGTTGATAGGTTTTAAATGGAACAGGAATAGAATAATTTGAGGCACAGGACTGCAGGTAACTTGAGGCAAAGGATTGCAGGTAACTTGAAACTGAAGGTCAGCTGGGTTTAAGTTATCCACTATCTGTTGATAAGCTTAAGTAACTCCAGTGGCTTGCCACCGTAGTTTTCTTTTCCAGGAACTGACCTGCTTTCTCCTTATCTCTCTACCTGTCTTTGTTTTATAAATATTTCTGATGAGAATTTCAGTAACTTATTTAATGAAGAAGTAGCAGTTTCTTTGCCTAGAACACACTGGCATCTCTCTCTGCTCCCGCTGCCCTTTCCAGGAGGTGCTCTCCAGCCCTTTGGTCACAGCAGCCACTTTCAGGGAAAGGGGACATATTCTTGTCAGCAGTTTGGCCACTGCAATCCTGGGTTCATCCGGCCTGAGTAGATGTGCAGTGCCACACCTTACGACTTTTTGGTCTTAATATTTCTGTTTCAACTCTTTTCCCAGTACTCCTGACTGACTCTAACTCATCTTTGTTAAAAAAAAAAAAGCCAAAACAGTGGCCCTAAGGGAAACATTTGGAAATTTAGCACTGTTGTAAAACCAGTACCAGGAGTATTTAGGCTATTCCTGATTAAGGAAACTTAACTCAGAATAAAGCCTCCTTTGGCAAATTGTCAGAAGCCTGTGAGACTCATATTGCTTGCTGACATGTCTGGTTTGTCCTTCCAACTACCCTTGCTTTTTTCCCCAGTCGGTATCCGTGTTTACTGCATTTATCATTTCCAAAAAATTTCCCTAGTATTTTGCTTATGTTTGGATGATGATCTTCTTACAGGATGGAGATTTTTCCATTGTAGATGTCACATCTTTCATTTCTTCACTAAGTTATGCAGTGCCTTCTGTGAATTACCAAACTATGTCTTTTCCCAGAATAAAGAATAACTATTTTTGCGGGTTACCACTTTGCCATCTAGCTGCTATGGCTGCTGATGTGCTTCTCGGAGCTGGAACTTTATACTTACAAACATCAAGACTCAATTTCAGTTTAGCCCAGGAAAGGGCATAGGAGCTACAGCTACTGCCCTGCCCATCGCAACTCTTCTCCTTTACTCACTCCAGTGCAGCTTTTGCTACCAGAATGTCTATTTCCAAGTGGAGGTAGGCTAAAAACATAGGCGATAATAGGGGTTTTATAGCCTTTTTTAATAAAGGAATTCTGGACTAAGCATGTGAAGCATTCATCCCTTGGCCATTCACTGAAGGTGCCCTAAGTGGCACATCTGTTTCCTACAGCTGTTCTTGGTGTCTTTGCTTCCATAGAGCAATCATCAGAGCCCTGCTGGAAACCCTAATCACCCATATGTCTGTTGGAGAGAAATATTTGCAGAATACACAAAACAGTGAATTAATGCTGAAAGGTGATGCAGGTGCTGGTTTCTACAAATCATCAACTTTAAATTTTGTTGGTTCTGATATTTAATCTCATTAAAAAAATGGGAGTGATACTTTTTTTTTTTAACTTCTAACGTATTGAAGACTGTTTCCAGGGGACCTGGAAATATGCAAATTATTTTAGCCCAAAGTTCATTTATTGCAGATACTATTCTTTATCTTACTGTTGAGTGAGTAAGCAACAGTTACCTACAGTCTCACAGGATATTTTTTTCTATTCCCATTAGCAGGAACCTCGAGTGGTGGGGGCTTTATTCTCCTCCTACTGTAACGACTGAAGATAAATTTAATTAAATGTGGTCCACAGTCCAATTTATACTTCCCTGTAGCAGGAAGAATCTGCTCTGTGACACTGAAGGATTTGTTTTTTTCCCAGCTGCTGTTAGTGACATTCAAGGCTCTAAGTAATTGGATTCAAACTTGTCAGAAAACCCTCGTTTGTAGTAGGCATTTTATTTTCTCACTTAGGCTTTACACCTTTTAACAAATCAGAGCAGTACATAGACAAATGTATTTGAAGCGTGGCAGAATCTATATAGTCTTATTAATTAGGTGACATATAAAAATACCTGTTACTACTACTCGTATAATAGTTATAATCAACCAGCATGGTGATTATCTGATTATCTTTTTTACACTTATTAGTACTCCCACAGACAGAAGTAATTCCATCATGATAGGGGTTATTCTTAATTAATAAAAATACAAATTTTCTGTTCAAAGTTTGGCATACAGAACTTTTTTTTTCCCATTCTCAAGACGTGATGTCCTGTTTCTTAAATCCTCTATTGAGTCAAATTCAGTATTATTTGCTATGTGAAAATGAGACAAGACACTGAAATTTACTTTTGGATAATATCATAGTCAAGCTCAGAAGACCAGTAATCCCTCACTGGGGCTTTGCTTTTGCAGACTTAGGCCAAGTCTCCACTAAAAAATTATGCAGATCAAGGTCCATCTGGTCTGACAGACATGCTCCTCAGCCAGACTTGGACTTTTACAGTTAAATCTGTACAAGAAGTGTGAAGCATGGTGATAGAATTTCATTCAAAGATTTGCTGGGTGGTAGATGCCATCCTTCACTCAGCACTGAGTGGGTGAGTGAGGAGCTCTAATCCCCCGCTGCCACCTCACCACTGCAGGGCCATGGGGACCATCCGTGGTCTGTGCTGCTGGTGAGGAGGGTGCTCATGGGCAGGGGTTAATGCTCTGCACGGAAGTGTGCCGGCATCCAAAGCAACATTCTTTGCCCCACTTGGTGCGCTGGGGTAGACAGGGCCTTAGGTAACTACAAGGATGTACTCAGGTGAGTAATTAGCATGGGATATGTCCATAAAGTTTAAAAACTGGTGTTGGAGGCATCTCAGTGGCATAGCTGTTTGTCTCGCTGAAGAAGAGCAACATCATGGATCTGTTGCAGAAAAAAAGCACATATTTCTTTTAAGAGAAAAACACAAAGGTGCTCCATGTATTAAGCTGGGGGGTTGAAGTTAAATACATCAAACCTAAATGAGCAATAGTGAAAGTATTTTACTGTATGTTAGACAGGTTGGACTGAAAAGGCACGTGGGTAAAATGCTGGCACACAGCACAGATTACTGTTTCCTTTTTGTGCTTAACTGCACTATTACTTCATCTTGGGACTTAAAGAGCTGTCACTGAAAGTCATGGCTGGGTCAAATGCATGCTCTTATTTACGGCATGCACTAGGCTGGGTGTCATCCTAAAAATGTTTTATTGACCTCCTAAAGATGTGCCATGCATGGAGAATCATTTTCGCAGGGTGTAGGGAGGGCATTTTCTCTAGTTACTAATTTCTGAGTCTTATCACAGTGATAGTTACAAATGTACAGGAGATGCTGTATCTGACTGATGTGCAGATTTCGTGGCTTGCTTGCTTATCCTGCTGCTCAGGAGTTCCCGGCCTGCACTTCTACCAGCATAACTCTTCATCTTAAGAGCTATGTCACCTGCCAGAGGTTCAGAATAATTAATATTTTTGTCAAGAAAAGGCAAATCTCTCAACATCTCATTTCTGGAAGAAGCTTTTCAGACGTTTTCACTTGGCAGCTCTCCATCTGAGATATTAAGAAAGAAGGAAGGATTTTATTGTGACAAATAAGTAGAGCTTAACAAAATGAAATGGTGCTGGTCTGGATGCAATCTATGCTCACATCTGTATAGTCAGGAGGTTTCTGCTTCTCTGGAGGTAAAGGATATGTGCCCATACTAAGACTGGAGTCATTTCAGGGTAGTGGTGGATGGCTGATGCAGTGTCTGTTGCAGAGTGGATACTGCTGCACTATCCAGAGGCAGCTCCATCCTCAGCCTTGCAGCAGCTGAGGCAGGAACTCAACCTGATTTCACTCAGTTTACAAGTAAGGAAGCTAATTAAGAGCGGTAGGTTTTCATAACTATTCAGATCGTGACAAACTGGGTTTTCTTTCCTACTGGACCCCCTGGTTTGGGTGGATTTTTTGTCTCATAGAGAGCTAATGCCAATCAGGCCTTCCAGACATTGTGCAAAGAATGTTTCAGAGGAGACCCATGAGTCATTTTTCTGTTCTATTGGCAGATACATCATTGGTGAGAAGATATGAAAGATATGGGCATACTGATTTCTTTTTAATTTTGTCATGTGCCTAAAATTTAAATCTGCAAGGAAAGGCTCATGGTACCTTTAACAAGCATAAAAAAATGGATGATCGAAGTCCATCAGAAGCTTCAGAATAAGTTTTCACATAGATCTTGACAGTTTAGATGCCGTAAATGGGTTTTTAGACACGTACTTTGTGATCACCTGTCTGCTTGGCAGACAGTTGCACAGACTCCTTTTTCCTCTCTCCTTCCCTCCCTCCCTCTCTCTCTCACTCTCAGTGTCTTTCTTTGCAGAGCTGATTTGCTCGTCTAGAGGTGGGGCAGTTGGATTTTGGGAGAGTATCTGCTCCCACAGCAGGAGATGAGGGCTGGTCACTCCAATGAAAGACCTTGAATCAGACTGTTCACGCAGAGGAGGCATCTTGCCCTTTGCTTTCTGCTCTTCTGGTTGGCAGTGTTTTGAGATGAGCTGAGCTTTTACTGTTGAGCAAAATAGAGTTCCTTCTTCTCTGAGGGACAGAACTTTTTGCCCTCAGTCCCAGCTCCTGTGACTATAAGGACAGAGTATGCTGGACTCAAGGTTTGGTAGGACATAGTGCCAGCACTTAGTTATGCATGCAAAGGAGCAGTTGCCACAAAAGCAATGGCACTCAAAATGTGGTGCAGGCAGACTGCCTGCTTAAATTCGTGGTCGCTTGGCAGTAGCACTGTGGCAAAAGTGTCCTGCCAAGTCATGAGCTGGCGTACTGCCCTCCATTTAGACTTGGGCTGTAGGCAGCCAAGTGACCAGCAGCTGTGGCTGTGAATAGCAGGAGGGCGTTAGTCCAAGAACAACAAGAAGAAAAGCTTCTTCTTCTACGTTTAGAGATTTTCTTGGCTCTTCCAGACATGTCTTCTCATTTCAAAAGGATTTGGAAGGTGGAAGGTGCCCTAATGCAGCTGCCGCTTTTGAATCCTGTCCAGTGGGATCCCCCAGTTACAGGATTCTGCATGGGAACATGTTGTTGCCCAGTCTGTGACTGCAGTAGACAGGAGTGTATTTGCTTGAATGTGTAGAATGAAATTTGCAGCTTCAAGGAGAGGATTTGTTGTTTCTCTGCTCCCTTTGTTTGAACCGGACAGCTGAAGTGACCTGTAAACAATTGTCTGCATCCTGCAAATGGCTTCTACACCAGCTTTCCTGCTGATGGCTGCACAAGGATTGGTTTTTATCTTTAAGGATGCCAAAGTGCTTGAATGAACATCGTTTACAGTTTTTAAAGGGGTTGACAGATGTCAACAGGGGCTTCAGATTGCTGACTCTTTGTACAGCCCCTCAGATACCAGGAGTGATTCTCACTCCCCATCCATTTCTACGCTACAGCCTGAAGAAGTGATGTGTCACAGGCAACCTCAACCACGTCCCCCCAAAACGCCCAAACAAACGAAAAATCTGAAATTAATTCTCTGGAAAGTAGCACAAAGTTAAACATTAAGTTTAATGCTGGGGTGTACATGGCAGAGGTTGCACTTTAAGGGGCGATGTGTATAAAGCTATATGCTCAATATACTAAGTGAAATTGGTGGGGGGTGAGGGTAGAACAAAGTCCACAAAAGCCCTGCCTATGGAAGCTCAAGGGCATCACTGTCTCTGCAGCCACACTTCTTATGTGGTGAACACAGGGAAGTGATTTCCCCTAGTCTGTCATAGAAGGTTAATGTTGTGGTACAGGCTCATGATCTATTTAAAGGCATTTCTGCAGCAGCAGCCTCCAAGATCTTTACCCTAGCATCTCTCATTAGCTGTCAGTCTGGTGGAATTTCCTGGCTTTTGAAGTGGATTTTCCTGCTTGTGGTCAAAGAAAATGGCAACAAGAACCTGGGAGAGAGTGTGAACCAGACTCCCTGCTGACCACAGAGCTTCCCTTGCCATTTGTCATAGAAATCCTTGAATAGCTTTCTAGCCAAGTCTCTGAGAAATAAAAACTTTCCAGCACTAGCATCTTTAGGCTGTGTATCTCAGAGACAAGTACTGGCAACTGGGTCTGAGCACCCACCATGGATCTGATACCTCTCATCGTCTTTATCTTCTTGTCTGTTGAGAGGAACAGTAATGTCCCTGGGAAGTGTGGGAGCACTGATGGGACATGGCATTAAGAAGTACTAGCTGTGCACAGGGACACCTCCAGGCCCCTCTCAGCGATTCCTGCTGCGGTTTCTCTGCTGGCGACATCCTCAGTGGGCTGGAGATAAGCGCTTTCTGAAACAAAAACCTAAACTGCAGATGTTGGCCAGCTGCATGCAGCTGGACCAAAGCTCTCCTCGTCTTGACAAAGAAGCCAAAAACGAGTCCTTACAAAGGCAGTGGCTGGAATGAAACTGAAATGATCAGTCCACCCGTGCAGCACCCCAGCTTCTAGCAGCAGGGGTAGACATGAGCAGTTCTTCATGCTAAATAACTGGGGCACAATGGGAGGCATGTAAGACTCGAGTGTCTTCAAGGAGGAGCTGCAAGATGGTTAATGCTGCAATAGCTGCTTAATTACAAATGCATGTTGGTCACCAGATTATATCTAGGCTGAATTTAAGGTCTGAATCTTTTCCTGTGAAATATGATCTGGATATCATTGGCATGACAATGAATGATATGTGTGTTGATAGCTCACTGGGGTAAAAAAAATGACTAAGTGTAATGGTTTAGAAATGCAAAGTCTAAGATACCCTGTATTGGTTTTAGTGCATTTGATGAGACATTTTTGAGTGTTTTTAAACTAATGTAATTTTTAAAAATTTTTTTTTTCTTTTTTCTGTGAAGGAGACATTTGAAGAAAAATAGGAGGTGATGCGGCTTTGTCTGGCTACCCAAGAGATAAAACCTGCGAACTGTGTCTTATGAGAGCCTCTGTACTCTCAAAGAGTTCTGTCGAGTTACTTGCTTTTGTGATCTTTTGCAGGGTGAGGTCCCGAGGCTGTTGGTATGTTTATCCAGTAATACTACTGGATTAATATGTCTGCATAGTTTGTATATTGTAATCATGACTTAAATATTGCTCCTTGCCAGGCAGGGTGAGGCAGCAGGTGGGAGGCTTGCGGTGCAGTTGAGGGAGGTGGCCAGGGAGACATGTCCTGCTCTGTGGCATATTCCAGAGCTTTCACCAAACACCAAAGCCCGTGTCAAAGCTGCTCTGCAAGCACAAAAGTTAGTTCCGCTTAAGTGGGATCTAAGAGTGGCAGGCTGCAGCAGCTCTTGGGGTGGCTCAGGCAGGAAGCATCTTGCGGCAGGTGTGTTGATAGCACCATGAAGCGTTCTTTAGAGTTGCTTTGCTTGAGTGTTGGTAATGAATTTGTGGTGGTCTGAAAGATCTCCAAGGTCTGAAAGGCTAGGCATAGCCTAGTGGAGCATGGCTGGAGCACTGCAGTACCACAGGGGAGGGATGGGGGTGGGCATTGCAGTGGGGAGCAGGGCAGCAGTCTGCATGCAGTGTTGGTCTGTCCGTGGATTAATTTGGTTAATACCGTGTGTTTACAAGTTGTGCAGCTACTGAGGTCAGGAGGGGGTTTCCTGTGACTTTTTTGGGATGTTTGATGGAGCCTGGTGCTTTTGTGTGTGGAAGTGAAGGTGAAGAACTTTGTTCCATGCTAGTGTGTAGCCAGCATTATCATTGTGTCGCGTTGTAGTGAATCTCTCCACGGGTTCATTCAGGTGGGGCACTGGCCTGTCACTGGTTACATACATGTTCTTCAGGGTAGTACAGTGTATTAGTGCAGTGCTGTGTAAATCACTATTTGTAATACTGTACTGTGTGCAAAGAGGTAACCTTGATGAGTTATTTCTGATTATGATTTGGGTGATGTCAGTAGTTCAGCTTCACCTGCTCTGACTTAACTTTCAAAGCAACTATAATCTTGTCTCTTTTTACTCTTCATAGTGCACAGATCTAACCACTTGTCAGGGAAATAAAGATTTGTTGAAAGGTTAGAGTTATATCTTCAAAACTGGCGTAAACAAAATCTAATTTTATACTTAATGCAGTAATTCTAGTGGAGGGTGTCTGTGAGGGCATAACTAAAATAATTTTTAGCATGAAAATCTTTAGAAATAAAACTTTACTTAGTTTATTGATTTAATTGCAGTCACATTAACTGCTTCCTCGCTTTCATTGTGTGTGCAAATCTTGGACAAAGTGTAGGGTGGATTTAATTTTTTTTCCAGTTGACATGATCTCAGTCTGTTCAAACTGCAGTATAAATGGATGGGATTCCTTTTGAGCCAGCCCCTGGCCAGAAAACCAGTGAGCATGACTCAAAGCTGCCAAGAGAAAGAAGGAGAAGGTGTTCACTCATCCAGGGTTTAAACGGGCCTTTTCCTGGCACAAAATAGCCTGGCAATTTGACATCAGCCACTCAGCAGAGCAGAGTAGGAGAATTGTCCATTACAGCTGGTACCAATTTGACTTCGAATTTAAATATGCCAGCAAAATAAGAGTAAAGACAGGCACCCTTCTCTTACTTCCTGCACCTGTCTCTGTATCTATGGAGTTTGGACTTCAGTGGCTTTGTTTCTTTGAATACAGTGCAGCAATTTTCCATGCCACTCTTTCTAGCCCTAGGGACATCATGCATGTGAACTGGTTAAAGAAAATAGCATTGCCTTAGTGCATTTTTCTATAGCAGTAGGTAATGGGTAGTCTATTATAGTTAATAGTACCTGGACAGTTGTGATTTTGTCATACACGGCTGCTCAGGCTGCCTGCCTGTTATGCCAGTGCTTGTTCTGGGGGTTTGTTGTTGGGGTTTTTTTTTTAAATCCACTGCTCTCATCAGAAAATGGAAATCACAACATTTTCTGATCATTTTCGTTGCCATCTCCTCAGCCTGCCAGTATGGTATTGCATATGTTGTTAGTAAAAGAAGAATTAAAAAATGGAGGAGCAGAATGACATGAAAGAGTGGAAGGAGAGCTGCTATTGAAGTCACTTCTGGACTGACTGTGGTCAGCTAGCATGAGTGGAATGTACATCTCCCCTTTTTCTCCTCCAGCAGGAGTCCATAGGCTCAGCCTTTTGGAGCCAACACGTTTCTCTTTGCTGAGATTGAAATAATCAGAAATCACAAATCTTCCTTCATAAAGCTGCAGCCCCCTGAGCCCCTAATTTTATCATTCTTACTCAGAGCTTATGTATTTCCATCATCTTTCATAGATCATGCTTCAATTTTGTTTTCTAAAATACAAGTTTGAAGGAAGCCACTATTGTCCATTGGAAATCCAGACAGCATCAAAAAGCTGAGGCAGTTTCTTTTGTTTTATCTGTTGTCCCTTATTCATTGTTTCTTGTATTTCTATTCATATATTCCTGTTTCTAAAATCTTTCTCGTTCCTGTTGCTATGGTAAAAGCCTGCCTAAAAAAGGAGAATTATAGCAGCAAGATACACTGGCCTACAAAATAATCAGAACATAGTTGCTCCATACAAAACACTGCTTTCAAAGTAGCTGCTAGAAAATCTTGAGTGGGAAAGGGAGATGGCCAAAGTATAGGGACCACGTACATGGATCTGGATTTAGTAAAAACTCCAGCTTATGGACAAAATTGCTGCTTCTGACCAGTGAATCTGTACGACTGGTTTCCCACACACAGGAATTTTCCATGATTGCAATATCAGCAGTAGTAGAAACCCAAAAAAGTGGTCTTGAGTATCAGTTTCTGTTGTTAACCTTCCAGCTCTGATGTGATTTTCTCCTCTGTGTACATGAATGTCATTGATACAGTGTTGTATTACAGTGGCTCATCCTTGCTGGAGGCATGGTTTCTTTTCCAACAAACTGATTTGAAATGAAGTGAAAACCAAACCATGAATTTTTTGGTTCACCTCCCAGACTATAAAAATTGATGGTCTCATTAATGATTAACACAGCAGCTGGTAGCTCACAGGAGATCTGGAAGAAAATACTACAGTGTCTCCCTCCTCCAGCAAATATATTGGCTTAACAGTTTTCTGTGCTCGTACTACCTTATTTCAGTATACACATTTGAATCTCAGCAGAGTGGATCTCTGCCTTCATACTTGCTCTAAGATCAGTAAGGATGCATTAGATCCTAGATGCATCAGATAATTTTTTGCAATGCTATTAGTACTTAGTGGTTTGCAGTTCCCTGTGATGTTAGCATGACTTTTAGAATGCTCTCCTGTTTCAAACTGTGCTGTGGGCATTGAAGATTTCCAGTATCTTTTTGCCCATAGCATGGTTAGATCATTACGAATCAAGTAAAATTTCACAACAGTTTTGCATTTACATGGACATCACTTCTGGGTGTTTTGATAAATCCTTGTTACAGCATTAAACTGTGTAAAAAATATACACGTATATTATTGTTACAAAGCGTTTACTCCTGTTTTTACTCCACAGTATCGGAGTACACTGTGCCTGGGCAGCTGACAAAAGTGTAGTGAAGTCTAAAGAACCAGAGGGATCTTTTTAGACTAAGTATTCTCAGAATGTGTTTAACTGGTTAGCATTCAGGAAATAAAAGTGCTAAAAAAATACCAACTGAAAAAAAAATTCAAAAACCCCAGAAATCTCTAAAATAAAAACCCTACCACTTAGTAATTTTGCATATGGCAAAAAGTGGTAAGAAATCTGAAGGCTTTTCGCTATTGCTCTAGCGGAGAACTCTGAGCCTATATTCTCTTCTAGACTATCTGATTTTTTTTAATACTTAAAAATATACTACAGTCTCTGTAACCTTGTGCAAATTTTTGAATAGTTGTGTCTAAATATAGGTACATGTTTTCTTCTATATTTGCTGTAAAACACTGGTGAATGCATGTATAGTACATTAGTTTCCTTCCTGGCAGAGATGGGGCAGATATGGGAGCTCACCTATGCACAGTTACAATGGATAATGCGTCCAGAATTTATCACAAGGTTGTTTCTGTGGTGTACATGATGATACAAGCCAGCATAGAACACCTGACAATCAGCAGGCTGATCCTGGCACAAAGGGTGCTTGTTTATCCAGCCATTCATCAGGGCAGCACCACCTTCTGCAAGGAGATCACTCCAAGCTGAATGTTGTGCTAGTGCCAGAGGCCAGCAGGAGGATAGGAAAAGAAGGTGGAGGCTCACCTGAGCACGGCAGAGTCCTGAGCCCCTGCCACAGCCATTTGCGAGACGGACAGCAGGTGGAAGGATGCTGGGCATTAAGCAGAAGTGGCAGAAGTGAGAGCTGCCACTGCTGCATCCCACCATGGGAGCTGAAATCCAGATCCAGCTGGTGTAGCTGTGAGGCTGAAGTACACTGGAGTGTTTGTAATTTTGGTTGGTAACACTCAATTCATTTGCTCTTACTGACCTGAGTGGATATGTGTTTCTCTCATTAGAGATCCGAGCTCAACTTGTTGAGCAGCAGAAATGTCTGGAGCAGCAGACTGAAATGAGAGTGCAGCTTCTTCAGGATCTGCAGGATTTCTTCCGCAAGAAGTCAGAAATAGAGATGGAGTATTCCCGAAATCTGGAAAAACTGGCAGAGAGGTTCATGGCGAAAACAAGAAGTACAAAGGATCATCAGCAGTACAAGTAAGAGAAACCTGTTTGCCCATCACCCCCGTGTTGTACCTGTTGCTGGTTCAAAGGCCTGTTTAAAATTTCCATCCCTGCTTAGCAGCATAGCAGTTCTCATGGCAGTTGAAGGTAGATGAGTGCCTAAATAATGTTGTTGGTGTGACTCTCTGCAGTTACTCAGTTCAGCTTCTGACAAGTAGTTTCAGTTTCTTAAAAGGTAAGTTGCACAAATATTATTCCTAACCTACCATATGGATTTTAAACTACCCGAAATACAACCATTATCTAGAAGAGAATGCAGAGCCACAGAAGTGCTTGAAAGCTGTGTACTGATCTCCAGTAGAGTTGATAGGATTTTAAAGTATCTACATGAAGGTCAGTCAACATTACAACAACAACAAAGAAGACATTAAGAAAAAAACTATTTTGATTTGTTGTTGCATGTGAACTTTGCTGTGTCTTCACCCCTCTGATTCCTGGAAATAAAGATGATGTGAACGTTATGTGTTGTTTACAATTTAATGTATCCCTTTAATGGCATAGTATCTTTTGTGCAGAACAAGTGGTCAGGTAGTATCTGGCATGCTGTGTACAGTATGTTTTCTGAAGTGTTTCAAGTGCATCACTTGCTGACATAGTCTCATGTGGTTATTTTCCTGACGAGCTGATTAATGAATGCATGTGTCTGGCCCTGTTATGCTTAGGGATTTAGAAGAGTATTTTGTGTTTGTAAAACTAAAAAATAATTTTCCCACTGTTTACTCAGTGCTGTGCTAGAGATACACAGATAGAACTGTTGTTTCAGGACAAAAGTCTTTTCCAATACATCTGGCAAAGTAAAGGTTAATGAAATACAGCTTGCACAGTTCAAAGAGCATTAATATATATTTCTAAAAATTCGTTTTAGTGACTCAGTGATTCTCTGAAATAACCAACTTGTGCATATTGTCACCACTTCAGAGAGAGTCCTGGTTTTTATTCTGCTTGTGGCAAAATATTTTTTCCTTGTGCATACAAACATCTTTCCTTGTTCTTAAACGTGTTAAATCCATACTGGCGGTTGTGCATGGGGGTTATGACTTGATTTCTGCCTTAGGCTTTGTTCTTGCAGTTCTCTGCTTTGAGAAGAGGTTACAGCAAAAGTCGCTTTAGTTGTTGGTCCCCTGAGCTGTTCCCCAGAACATTCAGGAAGGTCTGTGGAATCGGCTTTGGGACGTGCAGAAGCAGTGAGGACCAAGCAGTATCAGCATGGCCCTTTAGGAGTGGTCATGTTGTCTGACCTGGCTGATAAAACCGCTTGCTGTGAAGTAACACTGTTAAAATATCCATCTGAAACAAATGGAGGAAGTTTTCTTAACTCCTGGTTCATAGCAAAGCAAAGCACTGATGATTAAGAAAAGACTTTTGTGTGGTAATCATTCATTGTTGCTTTGATTCTGAGGATGAGAGCTAAAAGTAGACAATTAGATGGGAATTAAAGGCCATATTTCTAACAATGAGAATAGCTGATTATTACAAGAGCTTGCCAAGAGTTGGAGGAGTTTCTCCCCCAGTTCATCACCACTTCTGCTTGTTTTATCTTCATGTGCTTTATCCTTTTAACTTAAGGAGAATCCCTGTAAAGGAGAAAGAAAAAGAAAGAGCGGCAAGTTTCTAGAGCAGTTAGTTGAAAGGCAAACTTGATACTAAAATGTCAATAAAAACATAAGACAAATTTTATAAATAAGTTTTTGTTGTCTGTGAAACAGTTGCTGAACTATATGTATTTTTATTTTGCCTTGTTTAAAAGAAATGAGAAGTCTTCTTTGATTTCACTTTTTGCTATATTAAAGCTGGGAGTGGGCCTACATTGCAAAAAGTCTGTCATGGGAATTCAGAATTGGATCACTGGAAAAAGTCCAGTCCTGCTGTTTGTCTTGTAATTGACACACCTAGGACTAGCAGTAGCAGTATATTTATTAATGCTGTGAATTTATGAGCATTGCTCACAGAATAGGATGCTTGAGTCATTTTCTTTACTTCATCAGTTATACAAATCCAATGCAGTGAAACAACTACGCCTGCAATTTTGCTCATGAAGGATTTGGGTTGTGCTTCCAGTGCTTGTTTATTTCTAATGTCAAAAATTCATTACTGTTACTCTTCCAGGAGTGATCTTTGTTGATTTGGAATATTTACATGTACTCCATCTTTAAGCTTTGTGGCAAGATATTTTTATACTTTGAGGTGGCTTGCAGAGTATATCCATGCCTCATGAGGCTTGAATGTGTCTTAAAAGTCATCTGAGGCTTGCCTAACCTGAGTTTTTCCAAGAATGGGTAGACTGACTCTTCAGAAGCAGCTGTTTTTATGTAACAAGAGTTATGACTGTAAATATCAGTGAGATGTTTCAGTTAATAACATAACTTTTTCATTTCTATACATTATACGTGTGTATCTCCTTCCTCAGGAAAGACCAGAACCTCTTGTCACCGGTGAATTGCTGGTACTTACTGCTGAACCAAGTGAGAAGAGAAAGCAAAGACCATGCAACATTGAGTGATATCTACCTGAACAATGTGATCATGCGATTCATGCAGATAAGTGAAGACTCCACCAGAATGTTCAAGAAGGTAATGCGTCTCCTGCAGTCCTCCCTCCAGCCTTGTAAGATGCATGAGAGAGGCAAAAGTGTCATAATAGATAGCATTTGAGGAGAAAATTCAGCACACACAGCATAAAATCTGTTTTAGCATACATATAAATTCTTCATGACTGTTCTCTTGAAGCAGATACTTAGTGCTGAAATGCCTGGGATCCTGCCGTATATGCTGGTGACCTTAAGAGCTGAATCACAAATATCCAAAAAAAGCAGGGGAAGAAGCCTGTCCTTCTCTAAAAAGCACACTTGTCTGCTCATGCAGAAAGGAAAGAGTTTTCGCTTAGGACTCCCAAAATAGTAAAGCTGTATTAATGAATTATTTGTAAAAAGGAATTTTGTTGTGAATGAAAGAGATCAAAGACAAAGCAAGAGTTTGTTTTGTAGTCCCTTGACATAAAGTTGGTAGCATATGCTGCAGTTCTCCTAAAAGTGTTTCCTTTCCTTCCTAATATTAAATATGAACATACACTTTTGATAATGTATTTCTATTAGATCCTGTAAGTGTTGTCTCTGTACATGTTTGTGCTTGTCCATGACTGTATTCTCATAAACACATGCAGTGTGTAAATCCCTCATGTGCTAAGCAAGCACTCGAGGCAGCCTTAGCTCAAGACCTACATAATGGGTTTGCAGTCATTGTTGTTAAGATGTTCCAAAAGGCAAATAGATTATAAATGCATATTTGTTAGTCACAGTGAGATGCTGGTAGACAATTGGCATACAAAAGAGTTCAAGAAGAGTAAAGGTTAAAAGATGTAAACTGTGTGACTAAATGATAGCAAGGGTACCCAAGGTAGTGTTTTCAAAATAGGGAACTGGTTTCACATATACCCCACCATAATTCTAGATAGCACTGGGGTGGGGAGAAGAATCATTTAGGGAGCACACAGGTTGTACTTGGAGGAAATAAAAGTAAAAACTTAAATCAAACTTCCTGGTATGCATTAAAACCTGTAACAGGGACAGAGTTGAAGTTTATAGTTTCTCAATCAGTAATGCGTTGTCCATATAATATGTAAAACTGTAATTCACTAACCACTCAATTTAGTAATATGGAAGATAGTTATAGAAGTTGAACCAATAATGAGAAAAGTGATTTGAACAGGCTGCAGTACTGTCTATGTGGGGATATCTCAGAGTTGCAAAACAGTAAGAAATTTCTTTTGGTATTGAATCTGGAATAGCTGTCCAGTTGTTTATGTCTTACCTCAGAAATATCTTCTTCACTAGGTGTGCATTATTAGACAAGCGTGTTTGCTTTCAGCATAGTTCAGTTCTTTGGCACTAGAAATTTTGCCTTCTCTTCTGTCCAGATGGACTGTACAAGGTTCTATAGTTAAAGTTTTCCGTGGAGAAGTGTGTGTCCTTTTATATTCATTCATAATTTATTAATGGAGATGGCTGCAACTTCTCTCTCAAAAGGAGGAAAATACATGGGTATTTTCAGTGTATTAACAGGAGGCGTATTGTCACATCTCCCTGATAAACTTATCTCTGTCCTCCATGTTGTACCCATGCAGGTGCAACATTTCAAATTTTCTCTTTCTAGCATAGCTTCTTGAAGAAGAGCAAGCAGCTTCCTTTGCTTTTTTATTCCTAACTCGGATCCCAGATCTTCAGTAGCTGTTTCCTGCCTTTCATCAGGGTTTGCCAGCTGACACTCAGCGTGAGAGTGTCATGTCAAACATGTTAGCTGAGGTGGAGCCTGGGCAGAGTGAGCTAAGCAAAGGCTGTGTGCAGGGATCTGAGCCAGTCCCATAATGTGAGGGAAGGGTGGCAGGAAGACATGCAGCACCTCAGTATGGTGTAAGTGAACTTCATGGGCATGTGGACTGAATGTGGCTTGTTCACCAGAATCAATTCTGAGCATGCATTTTTAAGACATTCTGTCAGGCTCAGTACTTGTTGCAAAAGGTTGATATTTCCACTGAGCCCCAGCATGCACAGTTCTTGCTGTGGTGCTTGCTGCAGAGTGCTGGTGATTTATTTGCTGTTAGTTCCCAGTTGCAGGACTGGTGATGAAGCTCTTCCAGCCCAAACCCTTCCATCATCCTGTGATAATTTGTGTCAAATGTGAATGAGCAGTCTAACTTAAGGTGCTCACAGAACTGCATAATGGATGCTTACCGGGCAACAAAAAGATCAGATACAAGACACATGTCCTGTGGTACAGTTCTCTTTGCAGGAAGGAGATCACAGGGGCAAAGAGAAGGTGCACTTAGAGTGAGAAAGGTGACAGCCAACAGCATCCTCCATCAAAATAGTATTCTCTCTAAAGAAAATGACATGGATTTTGTTGGAGATTTTTAAACATCAAACAGAGTATTTAAGCAATTTTTTGTCAATTTCTGTGGATTACTTTTGAAAAAAATGTATTTAGAATAAAATAATCAGTCTCAATAGGTGTCATATCCCTATGAAAGCATATGGAATTTGTTCACTGTTCACAGATTTTGAATTAAAGTAGCGACAAACCATCTCCTGCAGATACTTCTGCATTGGAATGTGATCATAGTGTTCTGTGAAATATGTAGTCTCTCTCTCTTATAAGTAATAAATATAAATAACAAGAAAAGCAGTAATACGAAGATTTTAAAAATAGACTAACAAATGCATGCTTAGTGTCTTACAGTGTCTTACATCTTGCAGTCCATGGTCAAGAGCAGGAAATATCTGTACTCTGTTGGCTCTCACAGCATTGCACACAAGAGCATTTAATGTCTACAATTCTGTGATTTTATAATTTACAAATACCAATTAGTCAAGCTTCTCTGTATTTAATGATTAGATCTTTTAGTTATATATCTTGCAGCTTATTCATGTAATGATGTTACGCATCACTACTTTTTACCTTGTTTTAATTCTCCATCAGTCTTGCAGCAGCAAGGTACTTTACTCCATTTCCAAGTTTGAAGAGTAAGTACATACACCAAGTCCATGATCAGAACAGGTCTTCATTGTGCTGCTCTGAAACCCCAGTCTTGCTGCTGCGGAAAGGGAAAGTGTCTCAGAGTGGATTGCCCCATTGCCCACAAGCAAGATAAAGGGAGACAACAGCAAAGTCATAATCACTCTAAACTTCTTGACTCTTTCTACTCCGTCTTTTTTTCTCTCCTTTTCTTCTCTCAAGAGGATGGGACTTCCTATTCTGCTTCTCAGTGGTAGACGTTATTGACTTTTTCCATCTTGCTGGGGGGCATGTTGGTTCTCAAATGAATTTTCTGTGAAGTGAGCCCAACATTTTCTAGAGGAGTATGGTTTGAATTCATATCTTAAGATTGACTCCAGCTTGAATTGTAGTAAAGAAAAGATCAAATAATTTCCTCATTTCCCAGCCATGCTTACCACTAGAGTATTGTTTTGTTCCCTCTCCTCTGTGGGATATAGCATAAGCCATAAGTTTGTAGCAACTCCTTTTTCTACTCCTTCTGTAAAAGGTGTGTGCAATAGCCAATGATGATCGGGTAAAATGTAGTGGTGAGGGTGTCTGTGGTCCTTTGTCTTTGTGCCTTGTCCTTGTCTCACTCTCTGTTCTTCATCATTCTGGTTTTTCCTTTCGTGTGCATCTGGATATTTGGACTGTTCTGGGGAAATGATCCCTACTGGTTATACCCTACATGGTCTGATGGAACAGGATGTGTTGTATTCAGGTACCTGATTGTACATGGCTTTACTGTCTAGTCTGGCCTCCTTAACATGTAGATATTCATTAATTTTGTTCTCCCAGGAGCTATTTGTTATTCTTTTTTTCCAGGGATCAGGAACTGGCATCTGTTTAAATGTACTAAATGCAGGACAAAGATAGGATCTAGTACAGACATTTTGTAGCATTTGTTGGAAGACATTATGTCAGGCCTCATACTTTCGGATAGGCACCTAATCTCTTCTTTTTAGTTGCTGGCTTATAAAAGCAGCAAGATTGCTGTTGATGCCTGGCCTTCGTGCTGCACATAAAATTACAAAAATAAAGTAGCGGACTTCAAACCTTGCATGCTTGCATGTTTCATCAGGCAGATGGGGTAGCTGGCCTCATGGGGACAATTAAAGAGTAAAGTAATAAGGAAAAATGTCAAGCAGAAGGGAAAAGTATTATGCAGAATATTTCATGCAGTGATTCTGGTTACCCCAGCAGTAATAATCAACTGTATAAACACGTACCCACAAAATCCTTGAGCAGATTTGTGTATTTATAATTTATAAATGTGTATTTTCCTTGGACAGAAATCTACATAAGCCAAGATGAACGTATCGTCCAGTGTTTACAGTAAAAGATGCTGGAGAAACAAAGCACAATAAATATTTTAGTTCCATAATCTGGCTGTTAACAAGGAATATGACTACCTACTGAATCTATTTGATGTTATACAGATTGTGGCACATAGATTTTTTGCATCATTTTCGTAAACATTTAAATGTTTAAAAGGATAGCAGAGCTGTTTGTTGCTATAGACTGGCAAGTCTGGGACAAAATTTTGCTGAGTTGGTTATGTTAGTGTCACTGCAGCTCATGAAACCTCCTTAGAAGAAGGGTTTGCACTTCACTTCCCACAGGGACTCATTTAAAAGCAATAGTCACAGAATATTTTCCTTAAATGATGTAACTGAGTAGCATTGTGTATGCTAAATACAGGCACTAAAGAGTTCGAGGAAGAACTGGACTGACTCTTACATTTCAGTTAAAATAAACAAGAGTAAAGCCAGAGTGCCAAATTGTGCTCTAACTGAAACAGATGGAAAAATTTTAACAGACTTCAATGAAAATATATTAATGTGGAATAAAATTTTAAGTTTCTCAGACTTTAATCCAGAAATACAAATCTTGATAACATCAGTAGGACCACTGATGTGTTGAAAGTTGAGCACATACTGATTTAGGTGTATTTACTTGTCTGTTGCACGGGTATGATCTATCCTGCTATCAGATGAAAAAAATACACTACTGTCTCTTAATGCTTTGAACCAGATTAGTAACATATATAATATTTTTAGCAGGAATTTGCATGTGCTCTAACATTTTTATTATATTCTTTGTTCTTTAGGTTAATAGGTACTAGTGCATTCCTCAGGGACACAGTGAATAAATAAGCACCTTCAGTGATTGTCAGGTTTTAATAGCCTGATTAGAGCTATCAGTTCAGCTCCAGGAAAACAGGTGCTGCGTCTTACATTCTGTTTTCTGGGTACCCTGAGGACAGGCTCCTAGAGGAGCACACCATTCACACATGCTGAACTCTACAGCGGGGAATAGGTAGCATAAACAAGAAATAGGAAAGCAATTAACCACTGGAAATAAATGCACTTCTTAACTGGTGCTCTAACATGCCATATATTACACACTAAAAGCCGTATTGCTTACCACTTGAGTCAATATTTCTTGATCTTAAATGCTAATGTAAAATATGTTGGTTCTTGAAAAATAAATCCCTTTTATACTGCTAAGTTTAACCAAATTTCTTTGTTTTTTTGGACAATGCCTACAAAATCTTTCATCAGAAAGATGCATCAATTGAAATGTTACCCGTCACTACAGGAACCCTTTGTGAGTTGGAGTCTACAGATGAAGTGGTGGAAGGATGACTCCTTTGTGATTGTGTGGCATTGCTAGGTTGTCACTTCCCAATTTTCACTCTTTTTGCTGATCATTTTAAAGCTTATTGTCCTTTCACAAAAGCATCTTCCTCTTTCTGTATTGTGATCTCTTCCATTCGCTTTCAAATTTACCTTTGATCACTGTGTTGCCCTGGAAAAGATCATGTATTCATGTTAGCCAGTGAATCCTGAGGGCTCGACTGCTTGTGTTTCAGTGCTGGACAGAGCTCGAAAGGAGCAAAGAGAAGAAATGGGTCCTACTAAATAGTGATCATTCACCAAATCCTCAGCTCATCTGGTGTCTTATTTGCATTAAGGTGGGACTGCATTAAGAGCAGAAAAGAAGGGTGCCTCCTTCAATGTGCTTTGCTTACAGCAGAATCTCAAGGGGTAAAGAGAAAATTGGTCTGGGGTTTTCTGTCTCACCTTCTCAAACAAACTGTTGCACTACCAGGTTAAGGCATCCTGCCATAGAATTGCTGTTGCTGTATTTAGGGCTTGACTTCTCATCAGCCTTGAGATGGCTCTGAGCAACAGTTGGAAGGGATAAATGGCTTGAAGCTGGAGTTCATCCAGAGTTTCCTCCCACATGTGTATGCTTTCATCTTAATGTCAAACATCTTATTTGTATGTTTTGCCCTTCTTTCTGCTAAAGTGATTTGAAAGACCACTCATATTCAGCACTATAGAAGCAGCTATCCAAGAATAAACAGGTGGCCTCCACTTGGAGCTTTGAGGAGGTGTGTGAGCTGTGTTAGAGCTGCGCCGCTGACTTTTAAGGGCACGGTGCCAATGTGAAGCAATGAAAAGCAATTCAGAATTTTTGCTCGAGGTTTTACAGCATTTCCCTACAGCAGCTTGCAAATCTGCAGTCCTTTTCCAATTCTTCGTAAGCGCTCTGTGTACTGTTACGTATATGAAATTTTGTCCTTGTTATTAGATGAAATAGTCTGATATTTGCAAAGAAATGGAAGTAGTAAGCCTTGTGTTCTAGATACTTCAGAACTAATGCATACCTCGTGAAAATATCAGACTTTGAAAAGTATAAGCAGTAAGGAAAGTTTCATAGTAATTCTGTTTACCTCAGCTTCAGAGCAGCTGTCTTACTGTGCCTTAGCTACTACAGCTAATGCCCTTGGGAATACAAGAATTTCACTGAAGTGTTTTTTAAATTTTATTCCTAGCTTCTTGTCAGTGAAAAACCATCTTGAATATAAGGATTGGAGTGAATACTGATAAGTGATATGATGGGTGCCTTAAAATACTGCCCAGAGTTAAAGTAGGATAGTAGGAGCAGGAGGGAAAAAACCCGGATTTTTCTGTTTGAGCTACTGTATGTATCTGTTTCATCCTCCTGGAAGACACAGTGGGTGGGATGTGTGGTGTGGTTTCTCCTCATATGTGGACACTGTGCTGGAAATTCTCATTCAGAAACCATTATTCGTGCAGGTGTTTCAGTGATGGCCAAGTATGTGTTAGCAGCTTTGGAGATGAGTTGTCTCTGAGGATTTTCCTTTGGCTTCTGTACAAATACAAAGTACTTCTCATAGCTAAAGGCCATTATCTATCATGGAGTTGGAGTTTTTAGAAGCCAGACTAATTATCAATTTATTCACAGAAAAAAAAAAATCTGACTTTTCCAGCATGGATGTTAGAATGCTGAGCATCACAGAAGAAATGTAGCCAGGCTGTTTGCCAAGTCCTGTAGCTGTATTCTGTAGCTGTTTTCCAAAGGCTGTAATACAAATGCCTTCAACTCTTGCACAGTTGCCACCATTTTCATGAGATTGAACTGCTGTGGAAAACTAACAAAGGAATATATTTCAGTGAGACTCCAATTAAATACTCTTGTTTTGACATATTTGCTTTGATAATAACTATTGCTAAGCATTTCTTTTTTTCTGGGTCAGAATGAAAGTAAAGGCACAGTCCAGAAAAGCTAAACAAAGCTGGTTTAGCAGCCCACTCTGTGGAATATTATGCAGTTGGGTATCTGTTTTATAGAGGAGCCATAATTATTTCTTGTATAAATATTTAGATAGTTGCATGTGCTGAGAAACAAAGTCTATCCTAGATGTAAAATTCGGCAGGATGTCCCTCTAGAATATTACATTCTGCATGGTTTAGTTTTTGTATATATCATAGCAGTTATAAAACAGTACACAGTTTGTTGTATTAAAAACATTAATCTTGAACTTTACCCTTTCTATTGGCACCTAATTTCCTAATGCTTTATGGGAAAAATATCTCAAATTACTTCTGGGTTTCCTTTTAGAAGTCCTCCATCCAGATGTTATCTGTCTGCCTCTACATCCCTGAATCACTCTTTTTAGTGCACTGTTATTCAAAATGGTTTTTGTGAGCAACATTGCATTCACTATCTAGGATGAACAATGAGTATAAATATCAAGAAACAAATGTATGCTGCAGCTTTTACATGCCCTTTTCTAATGAATTTTTTTTAATTACAGAGTAAAGAGATTTCATTTCAGCTTCATGAAGACTTAATGAAAGTACTTAACGAGCTTTACACAGTAAGTATAATTACTTACTTAGTTTATCTTATACAAATTCCATATCAGACTACTTCTGTAAGTTTTAAGTGGACTTTCATCGACTAAGTTACCCCCAGTGGAGATACTTATTTTTGTCTTTTACACAAGCCTAAACTATATTTTTGAAAAGACTACTCACTTGTTTAAAATACGTATGCTAATGCTTTCAGGATTACTCTTTATTTTCAACACTTTTTTCCCCCCAGACTCTGCTAACAGTTTATTGTAAGTTTTGTTGTTTATTAATGAGACGTTTCAGACCTTGCCAGAGCAAAGCTTCTTTCTTTTCTGCCTTGTTTTTGTCCATGCTGCCATCTCCTTGGTTTTACCTGTGGACTACACTCAGTAAAAAATCATAGGTGTTTGCAGATCCAGTGCTGTGCTGTCTAAATGTTACTTATGTGCCCTCCCTCATCCCTGGCTGGGATAATAATGAAAAGAAAAACAGAAGGTTTTGTAGGCTTTCCATACCATTTAGAGAGGTCAAGAAAAAAACACTGTGAACATTCTGTCAAGCTCCTACTAATCCATAGGAAAATCCAAGAGAACTTAGGTCTGAACCTGTTTTCTTGTTTGAAACCTATTTACATAACTTGTTACTCCAAAATGATGTCTTGTCTATCTGATAACTATTTCCCCAGCTATTTTCTGAGGTGGTATGTTGTGAGAAAGAAAAAAAGCAAGAATTACTCTTTTTTAAAACACAGCTGTAGAATTAAGAGGGACTGATGATATGGACCTCTTATAAAAGCATGTTGATTCTTGCTCATTGAGGAAGTTGTACATTTAAATTCTCCTTTTTGTCTGGAAGAACTGAAACATATATGCTCCAGTACCCTGCATAACAATCTCTAGACTGCTCTGTTCCCCATCCTCAAGATTTGGAGAACCATAAAAAAACCTTACAATATTGATATCAGGAAACGTTTGTGACCTTAAGGAAGTTTAGGAAGCTATCAGTGACCACTTCTCCATAGACAGAGCTCAAACATTACTTTTGTGCATCCCAATGATTTTTCTTTTGACCTAGGGAAAATTGTGCAGCCATCAGTGGATGGGTTAAAGAACATTTGATCTCAAGAACAACTTAGGTGGCAAAAAGGAGATCCAAAGAAAATTAGTCTTGTTTTACTGCCCTGAGTTCTTTTGAATTGTTATGGATACATATTCCCAAAACCTTTGTAGACCGCCACTTTTTTTTTCCTTCGGGATTTTCTTTGGGGCTTTTTTTTGTCTGAAACCACCACTGATTTTGTAGAGTGCGATACTGGAAAACCTTCTTGGCTGAGGCCTGTAGTCAGTGAAGTGTTCCGGGATCAGCTTCTGCAAAGTAGCGATAGCTGCAGACAATGCACACAGCTGCAGGGGTTCAGCGACTGCAGGAGCCGTGGCACAAGTGGGACTTCAGTGCTGAATAAGCCCTGAAGATACAGTCTTGTTTCAATTAAACAGTTGCATAACTCCAGTGTCTGGCAAGGCTTGGGATTAGTGGCTGTGCTCCCAGGGTAGGGAAACAGTGAAGCATGTGCTGAAACACTTTTCTGAAGTACCAGTGAAAATCCGCAGGACTGGACTTTGGTATTTTTACTCTTTTTCTTCACACTAGTGCTGTGTCTTCACACTGATGGTTACAGATTTAATCAGGTATTAACTTCCATATTATGGCTTCCAGTGCATGCTAATTCCTTTCTCAGAATTTAATATTTATTTTTTAAATGGGAATATTTTTGATGTTATAAAAATTCTGAATTTGTCCACAATTTGAGTCAGGCTACTGCTGCAAGATAGTTTCTTGGGATGGAATTTACTTCACCTGATTTTCAGACATCTGCATTGTAGATACAAATATCTGAGCATGCTATCTGGGTTCCAGTTAAAGTCCCTGGAAATCTAATACGGGGAGATGAGACCCCTTTAATCAGATGCAAGAACGTGCTTGAGATTAAGTGATCTGTACTGTTAACTTCATTGTCCAGCTTTTCATTGATTGCAAAGGGCTTGGTCAGCTGTACATGTCCACATTTAGCTAAATAAAGCCCACACATAATAAAGTGACAATATGGTGCAGAGTAGCATCTGTTTCACTGCTTGCATGTTTAGAATGGTCATCACCATATCTGTGTATTATATCTGCTCATGTACATAAAGATAGAACAGTATCTAGACAGATGGGAACCTCACGCACAGGTTTTTAATTCTGTATGACATTTACTGTGTACAGAATAAGATCATAGTGGCCTTATCAAAACAAGTATCGACAGTTGTAATCTCCAGCAGCTACATTTCTCAGTCACTTACAAAAAGATGTCATCTTCTTGTTTGCCCCATGATTTATAGATGGAAAAAAGTAAAAGAAAAATAATTCAATCTTACTGAGATAAATCTTTGTGTCAAAAAAAAGCAAATCAATTTCAAATCTGTGAGTTATATACTAATACTGAAGTCTCTCCCTACTACTTAGTTCTGTGTTTTTGAAAGGAAAGGTGCCTTCGTGAAGTATAACTTAAAATGTGAAATCATATTGGAATTTAAATACCTCTAAAGCCTTTGAGTGAGGGGCAAGTATCAGAGCTTTTAGTATGTATGAAGAAGGTTTAATAATCTGGTTATTTCTTATCATCATTCCTTATCTTACAAGAAAGGTCTGTAAATTAAGGCCTTTGGCTTGTGCCGTCCTTGTTAAAACTACTTACCATGTACAGGGTTGTTGAAAAAACAAGAACAGAAGGAGGTGAACCACAACTGCAGAGGTTCTTAGAACTGTGAACAAAGCAGGCTTATTTTGCTGGAATAATCAGAATTTTGTAAGGGAAACCATAGTTTTTAATTTTCCATCTCTTTCATGTAAAGTTTTTTTAAATGTTACATTACATATGTTTTCTACATGTTTTAGGACAAATAAAAATGCATTTTAAAACTCTGTATTTTCAATTTTATGCACGGATTTTAAAATTATGACTGAAAACATCATGCCAAAAACTTTTGAATAGCTAAGCTTCATTCTGTATCTTTGCAAGCTCAGTAAATTGTGACTCGCAGGTACTTATAACTATGCCTGGTTTCTCCGTGCCTGTGCCAGCCAGTTGGTATTTTCAGGTCTGCAGCTCCCAGCAGCTGCACTCCTCTCTTTACTACACTTTCAGCCGGCCAGGCTAGTAATCAGTCCCGTGTTTTACATAAGAATATAAGCTATAGAAACTACAATGAGGCATTTCTTTTGAGTGAGGGGGGATGGGCAAAGGGGAGCTCAGTTAGTTGTGTGGGGTCACAGATAGGAGTTTTTCCTGGCATTTATAGGAAGAAAAGTTGGTCAAACGGAAATCTGTATGATGTTTGGGTTGTTGTTTTTTGTGAACTGACTGATTTAGAAATCTTCTTACGTGTTGACTTAAAGAGACAACAGATTTTTGACTTTGCAATAGATCATCTTTGCAACAGAGAAAACTCCCCTGTCAAACTCTTCTTCGATTTCGCTGGGAAGCTAAAATACCTTGCCTCGTCAGATCAAGTACTGGTATATAACCATAGTATCTGAGTGATAGGGAATGATAGGGAACAGAAGGTAGGCAGACTCTTTTCTTGTATTGGAGAGAGGTCTCCACTAGACTGATTTAGGGGTCAGGACATAGTCACAAATGTCTCTAAAGAAGTCAGGGAGGTCACAAGTTTGCTAAAAATACAGAGCTGTTCCAGTAATAAGACCAAGGGCAAATGGTGGAGAAAAGTGATGCACATCATAGAAGTATATCTTCATGTCTCCCCCTTGGCTTTTCAAATTAATCCTACTGACATCACACATTTCACAAGCAATGCAAATGTAAAGCTCTCAGAAAAATGGAAAAGTAGGGACAGTCCAAAGCAACTTGGATGTTAAAAAAGACAGGGCTGCTGTGACACTTGCATTTTCCATTGGTTTATCTTACTCTTTAAAATTCTTGGCTGTTTAATTTCTCAAGGTGGTTGCTGCCAGATTTTCTTTTTTTCTTTGCTGAAATAACACAGCTTCTGAATTCTCTTAAAAAAGTTCAGTTTACTGTAGCACATCAGAGATCTGAGAAGGTGAAATCAGTAATCCTGTATTGATAGTAATATATAAGTGACAATTCCTAAAACCACATCAGAGTTTGGCTTGGAAATGAGTGAACGAGATGCTGACAACAGCTCATACTGAGCCTGCTTAACTGCTAGAGGCCACTGGTGTGGTAAAAGTGGCATAAGATTTTACTTATTTCTTATGCAGAGCACTAACTAACCCAATTTAATGAAACCCTTGTGACTCCACCTTCTGATAAAAACTCACAGCTTAGCAGAGACAATTCTAAAACAATTCAAACATGATAATTGCACCAGGGATGAGCTACTGTTCCAGGAAATTCCTATTTCCTGAGGAACACTATGAAAAAGCTCTTAATTATGCAGTTTTATTATAAAAATAAAGTACCTGTTTACACAGTAATTCCAATAGATTTTAACTCTGTAGCTTTCAGTCTTGCCTTGGTTTGAGAAGTTTTCTAGAAAAGAAGTATGCGTGTAGAAAAGGAAAGCCAGTCCCTTGCTATGGGAACGTTCTTTTCATATAGCCCACAGAAATCCAGCACTAATTACTGTCTTGTTGATGGATTTGCCTAGATAACAACTGTGGGTTTAAATAAAATACTTCTCTAAGGATGTACTCAAATGTGCCCTTCCCTGTGGTAAATACTGTCTTCTGCCTTAAGCCTATTTGCTGAGCTCTTACGAATGATGGTGAAACTTTGGCACACAAATTGAGATGTTTATACTACTAAGTGAATAGTCTGTCACCTACAAATGTGAGAGTACATAGTTAGGGTAGTATAATCTTTTTCATCTGCTTGTAGTCTGACACAGTCATCTGACAGAAATCTATATTTTACGTCACTGGATCAGCAGAATAAACCTGCTAAATTAATAGGAGATAAACTCAATATTTAATTTTAGAAAGGTACTAATATGCATTTAACAATGCTGGTTCACTACAGTGGAGAAAAGCAGTAAATGTCGTTATGACAGTTTAGCATCTGCAAAATTACAACCTTGGTCTCTTTTTTCAGTGCATACTTCATGTCTGATCATAAGCCCTTTGGAGACTAATTAAAGTCACTTCAGTGATGGATACTCTCACAGGATGTTCAACAGTTTGGTGGACATTTGAGAAGCATTATTGCTTGTTTCATGAAATTATTCATGGTTTGAATAACAGATCTATGAATCTGTTGCATGTCCACAGATCAGAGGCCTATGAGGCTCAGAACTTTTCATATAGTAAGTCTATTTACAAGGTTTAGGAAAGCCTGTTACTGTGTTTAACAATATCTGGCAGTCTTAAAAACTCCAAGGCAATAAGATGGCATAGTGCTAAGGGAAAGAATCATATGTGCAACTTAGCATGCAAATTCTAAGTTTATTTGTTGAGGAAGTATGCACTGAAATACTAGGAAGCCAGCTCCCAAGGTTGTTCCCATTTATTTTTCCATATGTGTCTCTCTAATGCTTTCTCAAATTAAGTTCAGCTGCTGCAATATCAGCTCTTAAAAAAGCATTGACACATCATGAAAAAGGCTGAAAAATCATGAGAAAGTTTTCCTCAGAGGCTTGCAAAATAATGATGTCACTAGTGCATGCATTAAACAGTGCTATCAGCATAACAAACTGGACAGGAGTCACATGCATAGGCTGATCACCCCTCTGTACAGAGTCTTTATTGATTCCTAAGCCAGTGAGGCTTGGGTAGGGCTGACTCTGATGTCCAGTCCTGTGAATACAGAGAGAGGGCTTCTTTTTAAAATTCAGTTATTTAGGAAACCAACTTGTGCAGAGTTTGTTGTGAGAACATGGATTTCAAGTAGACATCTTGGTTCCCCAGGAACACTATGAGTTCCATGTAGTTCTCCCACAAAACTTGCCTTTAAGTCAGTGTGGAGTGAGACACTCTGGATTTGGTAGCATGTGCTGCAAGCAAGCAGTGAGAGGAATAAATACTCCTCAGTGATGTGAAGCTAGTGGAGTTGGTGTGGAGACAATGGTGAGAACAGGTAGTGATACACTTCTCCTCCTTCAGGAACTGCTGCTTCCAATAAGGAGGCAAGCTAAAGTGTCAGCCACTGCAGAAGGACATTTATGCCTAGTCTGCTAGGCATTCAGAAAAATTGTTTAAAAAACTTCAGTGCTTACTGATTTTTGGCAAGCAGAATGAATCCTTGTTTCACCTCTTAGGTGCTTTGAGATGCAGTTAGAAAACTCAGATATTATTTGTCACAGAATCACAGAATATGCTGAGTTGGAATGGACCCACAAGGATCATTGAGTCCAGCTCCTGGCCCTGCACAGCACCATCCCCAAGAGTGACATCATGTGCTTGAGAGTGTTGTCCAAATGCTTCTTGAACTTAGGCTTGATGCTGTGACCACTTCCCTTGGGAGTCTGTTCCAGTGCCCAACCACCCTCAGGGTGAAAAACCTTTTTCTAATATGCAACTTAAACTTCCACTGACAACTTCAGGCCATTCTCTCGGGACCTCTCACTGGTCACCACAGAGAAGAGATCAGTGTCTGCCCCTCCTCTGTCCCTCACAAAGCAGTTGCAGACTGCAATGAGGTCTCCCCTCAGTCTCCTCTTCTCCAGGCTGAACAGACCGAGTGACCTCAGCTGCTCCTCACATGGCTTCCCCTCAAGTCCCTTCATCATCTTTGTTGCCCTCCTTTGGGCACTCTCTGATAGCTTTATATCCTTCTTATATTGTGGCTCCCGAAACTGCACAATACTCAAGGTGAGGCCATCCTCTCTCTTTCCCGGCTGGCCTGATGCCCCCCAGGACACAGGTGGCCCTCCTGGCTGCCGGGGCACTGCTGACTCGTATTCAACTTTCCCTTCACCTGGACTCCCTGGTCACTTTCTGTGGCAGTGCTCCCCAGCATCTCATTCCCCAGTCTGTCCAAACATCCAGAGTTGCCCCATCCCAGGTACAGAGTCCAGCACCTTTCCTGTGCTGGACTTCATGAGGTTGGTGATTGCCCAGTTCTCTTAATTTGTCAAGGTCACTCTGCAGGGCCTCCCTGCCTTGGTGGGAGTCAGCAGCTCCTCCCAGTTTTGTATCACCTGTGAACTTCCTTAGTATCCCTTCCAGTCCTGTGTCGAAATCATTAATGAAGATGTTGGAGAGCACAGGACGAAGGATGGAGCCCTGGGGAACCCCACTAGTGAAGGTCACCAGTCTGGTGTCACCCCATTCACTATAACTGTGCCCAGCCAATGATACAGTTGCTCATCCATCACATCCTGTGTTTGTCCAGCTGTGTGCTGGACATTTTATCCAGAAAGATACTCTGAGAAACAGTATTGAAAGATCTACTGAAATCCAAGAAGATTACATCAACTGGCTTCCCTTGGTCAACAGGACTTCCCTCTCATGAAGCCAAGCTGGCCGTGACCAGTAACTGTGTTGTCTTTCAGTTGTTACTCAGTACCTCCTGGAATAATCTTCTTCATAGCTTTACCAGGCACTGAAGTGAGATTGAGAGGTCTGTAGTTTCCAGGGTCCTCTGTCTTGCCCTTCTTGAAGACTGGGGCAACGTTCACCAGCTTCCAGTCATCCTGGACTTCACTGATTCCCAAGACTGCTCAGAAATGGAGAGGTTTTGTGATGACATCAGCCAGCTCTTGGAGAATTCTTGGATTAATTCCATCAGGGCCCATAGTTCCCTCTGCAAGCAGAAAAGAAAAATAAAATAACAAAAGAAAATAACTTTTCTAGGTGGTAAGACACGTGAGTTAACGTTGTCCCACCAACTAAAAAGTCCCTAGAGATGACAGAAAAAAAGGTAAAAAATAAAAGCAAATACCTCTAGCCTTATGTAAAGAAATGCTTAAAAGAATTGGATAGAAAGGCCAAAAGAAAAGGGCACAACTTTGCTTTTAATTTCCTTTCCCCATCATTTTTAATAAGAGCCATATCACTTTCTGTGCTTCTCTGTTTTATTATATAAATCATTTCTTTAAAAAGTTCATTTCTTCTCTTTGCAGTAATTCTTTTGTTTCCGTGTGGCTGTATGAGTTGTGACTGTATGAGTTAAGCTCCCTGGGTACTGATTATCGACAACTTTAGGAGTGCCTTTGAAACAGTGCAGGATATAGGAGACTGAACATGCTGTTTGGTTAAACTGGGAACCTCGCAGCCTCAGCTCTGTAGGCTTGCCTTCTCTTCCTAACCCAGCTTCGTGAATCTCTGGGGTTTTTTTTCTGCCTCATCTGTGCAGATGTGAGCTGGTGGGGCAGCGGCTGTTCCCAGTGGGTGTAGGCAGTGTTTGGGCAGGGAGCTCTGCGCTCTGCTCAGGCCTTGGAGCACAGTGTGCTATAAAGGAGCAGCAGCAATAACACTAAGTCCTGCTCCAGGCAGTTTGGTTTTTTCGCCACAGAGCTGTAAACATATGTTTCTTAAAATAAAAATAGGGCCACTTTTTAGTGCTTGTCTCCAACTGTTTTACCTTACTGCAGGAAGTTGGTGAAGAGTTGCCTGTTGCATTTTTAATATCGATGGCACCAGTCTTAAGTAGTGGCATACGCAGTTACGGTGTATAACATACATGGTTATGCAAAATTGCAGCTTTCTGAATGTGTCTGTCTTTCTGTTGCACAGGACTTGAAATACGCATCAATTCAGCCACCCACTGGCATGGCATGCAGTTGGTTTGTGTCAATCCATGCTAAGACATGCTGCAGTGAATTTGCAATATCTAGCTGGAGTTTTCCCTGTTTTGCCACTCTGTGGATACTCCTTAGGCTAGCCTAACTGCTCAGTAACAAAAAGTACACTCTCCCAAGGAAATGTTTCAAGGCAGCTTCCCAAAACAGTCTGTCTCCATCATGGGTCACACAAGCAGCTGGTTTGATTCCTCCCTGCTTGTGTCCTTTGGAGGTGTGAATGGTTTGCATGGCCTCCACCCAAAGATAATATCTGCAGGTGAGAGCTCTGGCACCCTTTAGAAGTAAAGAGAGGAGGCCTCTGGCTGCCCGAGGATGCCTTCCTGCTTTGTTCAGTGCTCTAAACTTAAGACAACAACACAAAGAAACAAACAACAACAACGAAAAGACTGGGGAAGGCAGAAGGACACTTCCTTTGCTGGAAGTGGGCAGAAACAGCCCTCCCCANGGGGGGGGGGGGGGGGGGGGTTGTGATTGATTGCTGTCCACTACACTGCATTCAGGCAGAGGTTTTTCTTGCTTGAAGAAGGGCTGGGCTAAACCAGTCCCTTTCTCTCTTCCTGCTCTGTGTAAGCATGTATTTGCATACTGGCAACTCTTTCACCTGCAGAGACAGCACGTGTATAGAGGAAAGATAACTTTGGGTCTATGGGGAAAACATTTTCACAACTCATCTATCAGGCAGCTCCTTCTTCAGTTCTCATCTGGTTCTACATCGGGCCCAGTCTGCTGGCAGTGCACTTGGCAAACACTTCTTTCCAGGCCATGGACAGCCACCCACCTAGCTGGGACTTTGCTCCCAGGCCAAAGCTTCCCATTGCCTCTACTTCCTTCCCCTTCCCTCAGTGCTGAAGGGATCCTTCTGCTTGCAAACGTTTAATGTCCACAGCCAAGCTGTTACTTGGCCCAGAAGATAATTATGTATCAGATAGATTTGGTACTGATACAGATTTAGTTTTGTTGTTAGTTATTTTAGATTTTCACTTGAAGACAAGAATCCTGAAATTAAATAAGAGTGATTTTTGCTCTTTCCTATCAGAGAAACAAAAGAAAAAATCCCTATTTGCAATACTGTTAAATAAATCAGAATAGAAAAATGCAACCGAAAGTCCTCAATCTCCATTGGGAAAGAAACTTACCCAAGATCCATGTTTATAAGACAACATTTTGCTCAAAGACCCTCTGGTTTTTCTGTAGATACCTTTATATTTTCATTTTCTCCAGCTCTTCTTTGACTCTTGTCTTTTGCAGGTCATGAAAACATACCACATGTATCATGCAGAGAGCATCAGTGCAGAAAGCAAACTGAAGGAGGCAGAGAAGCAAGAAGAAAAACAGATTGGGAGGTCAGGAGACCCTGTTTTTCATATTCGACTAGAAGAAAGGCACCAGAGACGGAGCTCTGTGAAGAAGATTGAAAAAATGAAGGAAAAAGTAAAAATTCCTTTTATTTAGCTTCATTTGAAATAAATTCAGTGCATTTCTGACATTCTTTGGCATGATATTAGACAGAGAAATCCAGCTGGCAAATAAAATTTAGCAAGGTACACATAATAAACTAGCAGTGGTTTATAGATAACTTGACTTAATTGCAGTTCAGAGAGGGGAATACTTCATTCCCAGTGTAATTCTTACTATATAGTTTGTCACATTTGAAACAAAATACTAAGTTTTCACTTGTATTATATTTGCTGTATGTATAACAGACTGGAAATTAAGATTCTTTCTTGTTAATAGGAATGTGTGCTTGGATTGTTACCATTTTTGCTGCATACCAAAAATGAGGTAATTAAAATACATTAATATGCAACTTCTTTCCTAGCGTCAAGCAAAATACTCTGAAAACAAGCTGAAATCTATTAAGGCCCGTAATGAATACCTGCTCACCCTTGAAGCAACTAATGCTTCTGTTTTCAAGTATTATATTCATGACCTTTCGGATTTAATTGATGTAAGTATTGGCACACTTCGTTTTGTATTTATTCTGTTCAAGAATAATAATTTTTTTCAGTTTTAAGGGGAATACATT
This sequence comes from Rhagologus leucostigma, assembly GCA_013397725.1. Classification (NCBI taxonomy): domain Eukaryota; kingdom Metazoa; phylum Chordata; class Aves; order Passeriformes; genus Rhagologus; species Rhagologus leucostigma. The sequence continues at coordinate 2,017,927 of VZTD01006068.1, read as the reverse complement.
AGTCATATGGATTGCCTACAGTACACTTACTATTTATAATACTGTATGATATAATCAGAAGTTTTTCGCTTTAACTTCGTATTTCAAAAAATAAAGTGCCAGTAAGATGCTGAACCCATTCCTTTAAAGTTAGAACATTGTGTTTGCTCCTCATGTGTCAATAGAAAATATGACATTTCCATTATGTATGATTTCTGGGATATAAATATTTTTTACAAGATAAACTTCTTAAGTGGTCATCTAGTGGTATTTAATTCTAAAGAGGGAATTTCTTCCATGTTTTCGAAATTTTTCGGTTTCATTCATTTAGTCATTGAATCATATATACAGTGGCTTCATATTCTTACTTCATGTAGTTTGAAGAACAGACACAATCAATCCTGTGCTCTATGCTGTCAACACACTTGTTACTTATTTTCGGTGAGTTATTTGTATGAGAACATCCTAGAAGAATAAGGTTATACACTAATGTTGACTTGTGCCAGCATTTAGTCTCCAGAACCTGTATGGCTGACATTTTTACACGATGCAGAGGGAGTATCCTGCACTCTATCACGTCCCACGCTCTTTGTAAGCTGACTTTATATGTGATAGAGAAAATACAGAGACAGCAAACACAAGCCCCAGAACATTCATTCACTAGCAATGTAGGGTTAAATAGCTTAGTGGGTATGCCTCTGTGGCCCATTTGAAATCCTGGATATTTGAATATGCTTGCTACTGCTACAGTAACATCTGTTACTTACGCTAGTAAACAACATTCATAATACAGCTCTGGTTTCTAATATAGAATAAATTAATACAGAACTTGACATTTACCAGGAAAGCATTTACCAGGACCTATAGGTGGATGACTAGGACAGAAAACTAAGGACAAGCAGTGTATCTGCTGGGATGCCCCCCAAGTGAGAAGCTGACCCTACCCCTAACAGATGATTTTCCTGCTACTGCTTAAAGGATGACAGATTTTTGGTCTCTAGTTAGGGCATGTCTTGTACGTGTGAACTTCATGAGGTCTTCTTGGATGCTGGAAGGAAGGAAAGGTCCCTTCCTTTTTTTTCCCAGCACCCTGACCCCTTCAGAAGCAGGAAAGATGCTCATTTTGTCACCTCTCCTGCCTTCCCTTTCGGAGTTCACATTTCTCAGAGAATGTCTCCAGTGTGTGTTTCTACTTGGTCAAAACTTTATCAGATTGGAAAATGCATCTGATTCTTATCCACTTCAGTGATGTCCACAGAGGTTTCTGTAGCAGTGAAAACTGAGGGGAGGAACCACAAGCCTGGAGCTTTACAAAGAATTGTGAGGGGAGGAGAAGTGAAGCTTTCTGTCCATACGCACACAGAGACAACACTCACTGGAGTTAGTGTATGTAAAGGTATGAAGACTAGAGCTTCCTGACGGCTAGTCTTTAACAAAAATAAACATTCTACAATATTTAATAATGCAGAAAAACTGTATCTGCTCTGTCTTTTTGAAAGCCATGGACCAATGTACACAATAACATTCTTTTGGCAAAATGGCTTGAGAAATTACTCTTCCCTAAGGAATTTAAATGGAAAGTCTAGCTGCACTTTGCATCACTGTTTTGTAAGAGTAGACTGTAAACATGTGCAACCAGAATTTGCTTCAGAGCAAATTTAATCCAATTGTGAGCTTGTTTAAATGAAGTGTCTTTCAGACATTTGTATTTAATCAGAATATGCTGTGGAAGCATTGGTATTTAGACAGAGTGTTTGCCACTTGACAAAGGAAACTCTTTTTGTAAATGCAAGAGTCTTGGCAAGGTTTTGGAGTTATATCATTGGAATGTGAGACATGCTTCCCAGTGGCCATATGTTGCAGCAGTCCAGACTACCTCATTCTGTAAATCTGTTAATGTCATAGTACAATTTGGAGTTTTCAGAGCAGTGGTGGTGATTTCATTCTTTGCCCTCTCTATTTTGTCTCTGTTTGCCTGCCTGACTTCCTGTGTTTCCCTAAACTCTCTCTCATTGCCTGTACAGAAGGGGATTACCTCTCCTCTGTGTCCGAATTCCAGTTAACATGGGAGGAATTCAGATCTCCCCAAGCTGTTGGTGTTGCCCATAAATGAAATGGAATGTTTTCCTATGGTAGTGAAAAATATGTCTAATAAAAATGGGATAAATACATGAAATGATATAGTAAACTGTTCAGTAAATTTTTTTCTAACAAGTTTGGGGAGGATAGTGGAACTACTCGTTTTTACCAAAAAAAAACACACCTATTTTTCATTTGGATTCCACTGCATTTTCCATATATGAGGCTTATATGGAAAATCCTAAATTACAGTTCTCCATCTGAACTTAGTCTGAACTGTTCAACTCTGTCATTTCATTAACAGAGCTCAGGCTTCTGACTTAAAATTATGATGTGTTGCTCATTTTAAGCTCTTGTGATAAAAGCAATATAAAAATATTGCTGGAGTCTTAGCTGGATGATTTAATGCATTTAGTGAGCTGAGAGATGAGACCAACATTTGCAAAGAAGCAGAGAGATAAACAGGATTTAATATGCACAGTGTATTTCTGTCCTCTGCATATTGTACTAGAGGAATTTGAATTTTCTGTTAAATATTTCTCTGCTGACTAGAGTGGGATCTAGTTCAAGTAGAGGAGAGAATTAGTATTTTTCTTTATTTGTGTCTGTAAAAAACAGTAAAGATTAGCCAAATTAAATAAGCTTTATCTAATATGTAGAATTATTTTTAAGATTTTGAGTTTCACAGGAATGACAGATTACACACTGTTGCTGATCTGGCTGTTAGTGCCAGCATCTGTCCATATGGCACATACTTTTACTCATGTACGTTCATTAAATTTATCTGAGTAGAAGAGGAAGGTAAGGACCTTTCTTCAGACTTACCATGCATTTATATGATCTGAAATACAAATAGAGAATAGGAAATAGAGATCAAAACAACTTTACTGTAGTTCTGTTGCTGAAATAAATAAAATATTAATGTGTTGGTCTTCCTTACAATGGAGTTTCTGAATCTCTAATTGCAGTTTGCATGCTTTGGATTGTTAAGAAGTTAAGGAACATTTAGCTATTGTGAACTTAATTTATTCTGTAAAGGTTCTCTATTAATTATTCATAAAACCAAACTTAAAACTAGGGTAAAGTGTGTGCAGCTCATGATCTTTATTACGTAAGTCCTCATAAATATGGTATGTACAGCCAGATCCCTTTGATTTGAATGTGGATGTCTGTGTAACAGAATACTTAGAAAGTGACTTATTCAGAGATTAAGGCTTTTTTTATGAATTCCTCTCTCCATTGACATTAGAATTTTATTACTATTCCTGAAACAAAATTAAATGAAATAAGAGCAGCTTGGTTTGGTTAAAGCTCTGTGCTAAGCACCGCAGTTTGTTTTGTTCAAGCCTAAATATACTCTGGGGTACAATAAAGGCAGAAAATGCTCTTGAGACTGCTTCAGATTTAATTCCAAATAAGAATAAAATGCAAATTACAAAATTAATTTTTCACACATATCCCAAATGCATCCTTCTTCCCTCTCCACTTTACCCAATCAAAAGTCTTTATGAATCCAAAAATGCAAACTAACTCATAGTCTGTGACTTCATTCTCTTATTTTTCATCTTCATGTCTTACTGCACCAAGTGACATCTCATCTCTCTAGCCCATAGATAGACAGCAGATCCACAGGTAGATAACCTGTGGCTTACAGGTTATAATACACCCAGGCTGTACCCTCGGTGTGCTGACTAGTGAACCTCTAAGACTCGTATATTTATTTTGGTTATCAGTGTGGTTGCTCACTTGAGCTGTACAAGTCTTTCCACAAATCTACAGATTTTTGCTGAAAATCATGTAAATGTGTGTGTGTGTGTGTGTGTGTGTGTGTATCTGCATGCATACATACATACTTTTTTGCAACACCGGAAAGGTTGATGATTAATTTTTCCAAGCATGGTCAGTGTGGTCAGGGTGGCAGTTTAGTGACATTACCTTAGACTTCTGGCCTCAGTAATGAACAAATACCAAAAGTGCTGTCCCCATTACAGACAATTCTCTTTTCTAAACCATCTTTCCAGCAGATTAAAACAGTACATTTCTTTCTGGGTAGCCAAGACTTGATACTATGACAGCTGTTTCCCAGTTATGATCTGTGTCTCTAGATTTTGGGGAAAGTGGGCTATGGTTTGGCAGAAATAAGAGTTGTGATGTCTGAGTGTTTAGTTTTGCTTTTAAAAAATAACTTCCCTTGTACAAATTCTATTTTTACATAAATAATTGAAGCAAAATTTCAAATTTGGATGTTTTTAATTCCATTCAAAGAGACACTTGTGATAAGGCATTAGTTCAGGATCTGCATTTAATTTTTGTTTTCTCTGCTGGCATTGGCATTGCAAGAAAATGCCCTAGCCTGGCAGGATATTCTGCTTCATTTGAAAAATCCTCTTCTTGTCTGAGAGGTTGTATTTGTATGCCTTGTTCAGCTGTCGTCACTTGCCGAAGATGATCATGGTGATAGTGACTGCATAGATTGAGGGTGAAACAATGAAGTTATGTCACAGCATAAAGGCTGCGATCTTATATTCCAGCTTGCAAAAAAGCTGCATCAGAAACCCACACAGCTCTAATTGTAAATCAATAAGCTTTCTAGTAATACTCAGATTAATCCACTAGAGCCAAAATTCAGGCTGTAGTTTTATAACACATGGGTAGCTGGCAATGCTAAACCTGGCATTGCCCTCTATTTCTAATTCCTTTTCAGTTTAATCTTCCATGAGGTCTCTCTGAAACTAATGCACATGAAATAAAACAGCTGTCCCAATTCACTTTCTTATTAGCACTTTTAGTCTGTCTTTTTCATCCAAGATAGTGAATTAAATATGAGATGTGATTTGACATAGAACAAGAGAAAAACACTAGGAGACCTTTCCTTTTAGAAACAATATTTTTGATGCTAGTGTTCTTTGAAATATGCATGTGCTTTAATATAAAAGTTGAGTGGCTGTTTTAGTAAGTGTAACACAAATTTCCATTTAATAAATGCAAAAGAGAGAGGTTAACATATGTGTGTTTGATTGAACATGACATCTTTTTCATTTTCTTTAAATGGTTCAGCATCTGGTTTTTTTGGAGAGCCACTGTCCCATCTGTGGTCACTACCTGAAGTACTTCCTAGGAGTGAAAACTTAGTCTTTCTGGGAGCTTTGTTGTGAATAAAACAGCTCTCTGTTAGATTTCAGAGAGCATCATCACTAGTCATTACCTTACCTAAGTCACGGTGTGAACTGTTTCATTTTCTCCTATTCATAAATGAAGTGTTTTAGTCCCTTCTACACACAGGTTTTGGTACAGTAAATAGGTTGAAAGCCCTTTCCCATGTAGTGTGTAAAACTCTGTCTGTCTCCCTCTCTGTCCATTTCTCTCCTTTTTCAAATAAGAGGACAGGGAGGGGAACATGATCCCATGAGTCCTGCAGGGTTTGTAATAGCTGTGAGGGAGGTACTCATATAAACAGTGCATATGTGCATATAGGGTACAGTGGACTGAATTCAAATTGCTTCTTTACCCAACTCCATAGTTACCTTGTGAGTCCTGCGGGGATGGATGGCTTCAGGCTGTGGGTGGGCACCGAGGAGGAGTGGATGGGGACTGAGGGATGCTCTAAAGCAGAGTGCTCTGACTGCTCTGGCCAGGCAGTGGCCTCTGACTGGGACAGATCTCACCCCTTTGAATAAAGAGCACTGCTTTGTATGCAACTGTTAGCAAACTGATGTACCACTATTGAGGTGACATCTCCCCTTAGCTGGAGGCTCGCTGAGCAGAAGCTGAGGGTATTTACTGTACAATGTAGGGAAACAATCAGTGGATATGCTACTGCTGTGACATTTTAAAAATATATTCAGCTGTTCTCTAAAATATTAACCCAACATGAATAATGCAAACTGAGGATGTTTAAAATTCAAGAACAAACACAACTTTGTTTTACCAATTAGGTTTCAATTACATTCCATTTCATAGAAGAAAAAAAGACATAAATTATGACTTTCTGCATTTAGTAACACGATGTACACTGCTGGCTCTGTATGAGCATGGGAAATAAGGTGTTTACATTAAATACATTTTCACGATCGGGGAAAAGATGTTAAACCATTCCTGATGCATCAGAAAGCGTTTTAGATGGATTGCTTATGCTCAGGGTATTTGTGGATGTTTTTGTTTGGGCACAGGCGTGGTAAGCAGGAATTGTTTCAAGTTCACTTTGGTGCTGTCATTAACTTAGATGATAGTTATGTCAGGGTGGGTTTAAATAGGTGATTCAAGGCTTACACATGCTATTGATACTGAAAAGCCCACTTGTGTGTGTAGTCCCAGACTTTTTTGATGTAAATACAGTGCCTGCACTTCTGTATCTGATAAGCAAACTGTCACACATTTACACTTGATCTTTTTTCTAAAACTGTCCATTGATCTTTGCAACAGAATGAGAATACTAAATACTTACTGTCTTGACCCCAGTAGTGTATTTTAATTTAGAAGATATTTTGTTAAATACTTCAAAAATGGAAAATTTCAGGACAGAAAATTTTAGTGACAGTTTCAGGATTGGAATATTGGAATGGTGTTCCTCCTTTTAAATTTGTTGTCTTTTCCATTTGTTGTTTTTTAGTGTTGTGATCTTGGATACCATGCTAGTCTGAACAGAGCCCTAAGAACATACCTGTCTGCAGAGTATAACCTTGAAACTTCCAGGCATGAGGGATTAGACATCATTGAAAATGCAGTTGACAGCTTGGAGCCACGCAGTGACAAGCAGAGATTCATGGAAATGTACCCCACTGCTTTTTGTCCACCAATGAAATTTGAGTTCCAATCTCATATGGGTGATGAGGTCTGTACACTGACAAGTATCCCCATAGTGACCTTTTCTGTATACCAGGATAGAGAATTTATTCCCTTTTACAAAAAGTTTGGTAAAAGCTACCCAAAAGTCAGTGGATCAACAATAACATTCTGCAAAACTTGCAGCACTGTCTGTTTCTTCAAAGTTCTCGTGTAAAAACTGTTACGTGTTATTATATTCTGTATCACTCATAATGACATTGCTGTAAATTTGCTGGCCAACCTGTGCTCAGCCCAGCACCAGTGTAAGCAGTGACTTTATGTCTTTACTACCTGTGTCACTCATAACACATAAGTTTGTGGGTGCTATTTGAGAGCAGCTGCAGAGCCGCTCCAAATAATTCATGCTGCAGTGCAGCCTTTTCCCCTTCTTCTTCCCCCATTTTATCATCTGGAGGTTTCAGGCATCCTGAGTACCCCAGCTGTGCTCTGTTCTGCTACACCAAAGGCCAGTAGCAAAGCAGAATTCGAAATCACCCATGTACACCTTTTTCTCTGAAGGTTACTCTGGGGTTTGCATTTCTGTTTGATACAAAAGCAACAAGAAGCAGACATAGAAAAAGGGTGTGCTCTTTATTCATAAGATGTAGTACGTACTTCCACACCTTGTAACACGTAAATACTTTAGATTTAGATGGGCACATTTTATTGTCTGCTTTATTAAGTTTGAATAGCTTTGGTAGGAATTCACCTAGTTTTAAGAAGAACATCCAAAGACTATTGACTGTTTTTTTAAATTACTTGCATCTTACAGCTCTTTTTGATTCTTTGTTAGGTTTGCCAGGTCACTGCCCAGCAACCTGTGCAAGCAGAGCTTATGCTTAGGTATCAACAACTACAGTCACGATTGGCTACGCTCAAAATTGAAAATGAGGAGGTAAGACCTATGTCTGCAAGGGCTAAGAATTGAACATCATGTTCAGGAAGGTGCAGTGTTTTTTACCTTGCCAAAAGCATGTAAATGACCCTGAAGTGGCTCCAATCTATATAAGTGGTTTTAATTTTTAAAATCAAATACTGGCAAATACGCTAAGGTATATCCTCACCTGCTTTACAGAGGTTTGGAAACTTTGTCTTTTACCTGTCCATGTATTCACATTACTGAGTTCAGTGTTTTGCAGATGCTTCAGTGTAAACTTTTTAGAGCACATATTTTTAAATTCTTGTGACGGAAAGCCACTGAGAACAATTACTGTCTTCTGTGACCACCCTCTGTCCAGTCCTCAACTTGCTACTTCTGTAGTACAAAGGAATTTGAACTGTCTTTTGTGGTAGCTGACCCAAGATCTCTTATGCGCTCAGCTTTAGCTATTTATAAACATGACTAATGAATGCCTGTGATGGGAACAGCTCACCTAGCAAAATAAAATGCTTTTTTTTTGTAAAATATGGAAAAAACTATGCTGTTCTCTTTCCCCTACTCTGGCAGTAGAAATAAAATGCACTTTTATCACAGTTAAGACAATGTTAAAGTCCTTCAGTTTAAATGAGACTCTGTTTTTAAAAGAAAACACAGAAATAATTTAATTTCTTCATGTACTTTACTGATAAGTTTTCAGGATGCCAGTTTTTCTCATTCTAGTTTGTATGTTGAATGTCTAGAACAAAGTATTAATGTCCATGAGACATGTACAGTCATCTTAAAAAAAACAACTTGCATTCAGAAAGTCTCTGAAGGTAACAAAGACAGAAGGAAAAGGATTATTTCTTTCAGTGAAATGAAGTGCAAGGGCACAGGGGGAAAAATCAAGTTTGACAGGCATGGAAGGGATATTTGCCTACACTGGAGTTGTGTGTAGAAGTGTCGATGATTTGGTTGACCCTACTAGAGACTCCATCTGAAGCAGAACTGGGAAGTAAATCACTTGTGAATCTTGGCAGTTACTTTATTGCACTGTGGAAACTGCATCCCTCGTCCACAGCATCCATGCCCGGGTTTCCACTATGAGCAGTGGTGCTCCATAGGTCACAGGAAGGAATGGGAATCTGGTGTAAATTGTTCTTTCTCAAGCCCTCTCTGTCCACTTCTGCAGTCTAAACATCCCTGTGCCCCTCATCATAGCACTGCACAGTACAGGGTCACAGATTGTTTTCTTGGAAGATCACGTTGTTCTGGCCAGATCCAGATCCCTGAATGTACATGCTCAGTATAACACATTGACCACATTTAGGAGAGGTGAGCCTCCAGAGCAGTGTATCATCTCTGTTGCCTCCCAGATTAGGGACAATAATCAAATCATGTCACATTTCAATTCTAACTTCAAACAAATGCTCAATTCACTGCAAAGCCAACACAAGGGTACATCTGTGTTTGTGGGTTAGACCATGGTAAAGCAGAGAACTAGACAGGAAACCTGTTGCACAGATATCTGTTATAGCACACCTAACTTTTCACATTTACACACCAGTTTGTTTGGGGAGTGTGCCAGAGAGTTACTGTGAGTAATGAGTTTCCCTTCTAAGCTGTTGCTGTATGTATTTATGTTGCGTTTGGCGAATTGTGCTTTTTAATACCAGGTTAAGAAAACAACAGAGGCTACCCTGCAGACAATCCAAGATATGGTCACCATTGAAGATTATGATGTGTCAGAGTGTTTCCAGCACAGTCGCTCAACAGAGTCTGTGAAGTCAACAGTCTCTGAGACATACCTGAGTAAGCCTAGCATTGCAAAAAGAAGAGCAAACCAGCAGGAGACAGAGCAATTCTATTTCATGGTATGTTGGTTGCTTCCTTGTTCATGTGATACAGACCAAACATCTGAAACAAACATTATCCAGAAGTTGCTGGAATTTATGTGTCATGCATAGTAATAGATTCATCTGCATCTCTACAGAAATTCAGAGAATATCTGGAAGGTAGCAATCTCATCACAAAACTTCAAGCAAAACATGACTTGCTGCAGAGGACACTCGGAGAAGGTAAATGTCACACAATAAACTGAAAAGTGATTCCAAACTGTACAGTGAACCCACTGAAATGCCGGAGATACGCAGGAAAAGAATTACAAAACTTAGAGCTTAATTGTCCAGTAAGCATAGATTTGATTTTTACCAGTCACAGTTTTGGTGCAGTGGTAAGAGTACACACAATAAATTGATTTTATTTTTTCAACACATACTTACTTCGACTGCACAGATGTTTAGACAAGTGACTCTATTTGGCAGCAGAACTCCTGAATGAAAAATCTCATGTCTGAAAGGAGAGCAACACAGTCAGTGCAGGTTGATTTAAGAGCTGTGATAAATGTACTGTTTCTACATCCTAACAATTTCTGTTGACTTGAGGTTTTTTTAAGACTTGGGAGAGAGTGATCTTTTTAAAGCATACAGTATTATCCAGGATGCATCTTGTACAATGGACTCACTAGTGCAGCATTTCTAACACATGGACACTAATGTCCTTCTTGCAGCCTAAGAACTCAGTGGAGCATTTATCAAAGGTAAAAGGTGAAATCCTGACCTCACTAATGTCAGTAGAGGGTTTCTTACAGACTTAATTTAGTGTTGTTTTTTATAAAGTATTTGCATATTGTAAACTTAAATGAACGAAAACTTCATGAATAGCTCTATACCTGGTGATTATCATTATTGCACATAAAATTATTGCATTACAAATTACAATAGCAGAGAATTATCCATTGTCCTGAACACTCTCCACAGTTTTTAAAAGAACATCTTAAAATCTAAAGCAAATCAGCAGAACTAAAGATTGAATGAAGTAAAGCTGAATTAAGGCAGTAATGAATCACACGCTATGCACAGCTCCAGCCTATCTCTTACCAGCCCTCCCAACAGGCACTTCCTCATGCACCAAAGGGAAAAGGGAACTGCAATACAAACCTTGAGGACTAGACACGCAGAGTGGAACAGATTTGAGAAGAAGCGAGATTACACCACAAAGAGTAAAAATCCTCTCCTGGGGTTAGAGACTGTGATTTAAAGGTTAGACTCAAGAAAGAAAACCTGTTTGCTAAAAGAATGTCTCTAAAAGATGTGTCAACTTATTTTCTTTTTACTGGCAAGTATCTGTTGTTAATCACATCTCTTCTTGCTTTTAATACAAAAGCCCAGATGCACAAATCCCATGGAGGTGCCTAAACAGCTGTTAGCAGTTCAGTGGCTATAACCCAAACAAAGCCCCTGTCCAGGGGATGACTGAGGTTGGGGGTAGCGTATAAGCATAATTTTCTTTCAAAACTGAACTGCAGAAGATGGTAGCTGTTTTTAGACAGCTACCTACATTGTCTTCTTTCTCATGGAAGTTTTCATTTAATAGATTTTTATTTTGAATGTGTATGGTGAGCAGTTTATTCACACACACCAGTGTGCAGCTGACTTTAGTCAAAAAAAGAGGAAATTTTTCTTCGGGAAGCTCACCGAAAATGTACCTGGTAAAATAAAGTGAAAAGGAGGGAGATAAAAGGCAACAGAATCTGCGGCATAAACCATGTTGGAAAAAAGTAAGGAAAGAATTGTTTGAAAGGAAACCTAAAGAAAAACTTCTCAGCAGGGTGACCTAAGTGATAAATTGCCATTAGGCTCTGGGCCATTCTGCCGTGCTGAGGCATGCTTGGACTATTTTGTTTGAAGAGTTCCCTTGTACACACCAGCTGTAACCCCCGCGTAATTAATCTGTGTTGCGCACGGTGGTTTTGCACGTATTTTTTGTCCCATCACCATAGCATGGCACATACAAATAGTACCCCAAACATTTACATTCGAAGCTGATATTTGGAGTGAAAGCCATCATTTTTACAGGTTAAAAAGTTCAAGTACCCCCTTCATTTGAGGCATGTCCTACATTAAAATGCCCATGCTTGGAATGGAGGACCTGGATTCTGAAAGTTTCTTGAATGGCAAAGATTGAAAGGATCAAATTACAGTGGAGTTATGAATGTTATTGCTAATATAGAAATGAATTTGTAGGAAGTGAACTGCTCCCCTGCTCCTCTCAAACTGCCTTTTCTGGAAACTTTCATGTCAGCAAGACTGCAGACAAATAACACTGTGTGCTGTGTGAAATAAAGCTGGGGAGAATGGGAGGAGAAGGAGATGATTGTATCAACTGCAGGTTTTCCTTTGGCACTCTTTCTTGCTTTTATTCAAAGCTATACAGTGCAAGGATGTAAGCTGGATAGATCCAGGTTCCCATCTGGTGTCCATCATGTTAAGAGCCTTTGGCTCCTATTCTGGTTCATCACCTGCCTACTGCAGCTTTGCTGTTTATGGACACAGCAGATACTTATTCATGATCTGCACAGGGAAGATAGATGAAGTGCTCTGTCCTGAATCTGCATCTACAGACTTGGAAAGTAAATAAGAAATGCTCAAATGAAATTGATACTAAATATAGGAAGCACACTGATGCTTATACTAATCCTGATCCAAAGGCTCCTCTATTGAAAGAAGAAATTAACAAAGCAAAAAGAAATGCAAGAAGGAAAACAAGGAGTTGTAGAAGAAATTGCCCCTAAGGCCCAGACACCTTTTGCTGTGAACTGTTAAATATCAAAGATGTGCTTAAAATCCCCCAGGCACAGCATTTGTGACATCTTCTGTTTTACTAGCATTTATTATTGGGATTCATAGTCTCAGTGAATTTCCTTTGGTAACCTGAGTAGGGAGAAGTCCCTGGCTTACTCTTTTTCAGTTGTAGGTTATTTTTCATACTATTCTTTGATCTGTCTTTTTCCCCTATCTAAAACAGACGCCAACAAGATTCACATGCCTTAATATCAGAGATTTTTCCCAGAGCTGCTTCTTTGTGCCACTTTCAGGGGATTCACACTCTTCTGGTACTGCAAAATACATTTTCAGGGTCTTCAGTACTGTGCAATACTTAGCGTGCATCTGAATACTGGCACATAATACTGTGTTTTTCGTATCACTGTTATTCATTAGTCCTGGAGTCTGACAAGCTGCTTTGGTGTCACTCTAGAATTGAGACGTGTACTTAGACCTAGCCCAAGTGATACTCAGAGTGATTTTCAAAGTTCGTATCCATAGTTCTGTTCACTGGCGTAGGTGTTTAATTCTTCCCTAATACCTTACTTGAACCTGTTAATAGTGAATTTTGTTTGCACTGTGTGTCACTTAACCCCTTTGAAGGTTTTCATAGTTTTGTCAGGATTTGATACAAAAGTATTTCAGTCATCTGCACACTACTCTGCCTCCTTAGCTGCTGTGATCTCTCAAGACATTAATAAATGCCTTATGGATTGCATAAATGGTCCTAATGGCAAGGCTTGAATAAATGGCTGTTACATTTTCTGCCATGATGAAATAAGACCATTTTAAGTCCACTGGGTTTCCCTTTTCTTCTCTAGTTTTTGATCAGTGAGAATATTTTGCCACTCTATCCGTGGCCGTTTAATTGCTTTAGTCACCTCCTGTGAAGAAAGTTATCGGTAGCCTTTGAAAACCTAAGTAAATTAATTGAACTGTTTCTTTTTTATCCAGTATTTTACTGACATGTTCAAAGATTTTTAATAAATTAATAGGGCACAATCTCCCTTTGGCAGTGTTGGGCTCATTGGAACTTACCATACCATGATCTTTGTCCTGTTTCATTATTTTGCTTTTCATTATGATGAGTCAGGCATGCCTGACTTACTGGTGTGTTGATCTGCAAAGGAGCCTTTCTGGAATATGATATTTGCTTCTTTACAGTTCCCTGCAGTTCTCCGTGGTGTTTCTCAGTGATAGTGTTGTACTTTTTTCCTGCAATACACAGAGAAAAGAGAGTAGGGAGTCTTCCTGTAACTACTCATGTCTAGAGCACTGTATTTTCAGCACTGAACAGGTTTAGGCACAAGGCACAGGGGGAGATGTAATCTAATCTTGGCACAGCTCTATTTCCATACTGATTTAGCCACTGAAACATATGAGCACCAACAATAGACATTGTTTGGAATTTAACTTGAAATTACTTGCAGTATCAAGTGACTCTTTATCTGTGGGCAGGCTTCTTAGAAATTGTTCCATAGCATGGGTTGTGTTTGTATTTTAAATGGAGCTATGGAGATAGTAGATAACTACACTGCCCTGTTTGTTGTAGAGTTGTATATCTTTTGCTGGTAGCATGAAAGTTAGGGCTAAAAATAATTTGCTAAGTGTAATTTAGATACAAAAATTTCAACCTAAAACTTACAAATCATTGTTTCCTCTTTATTGAACTTTCTAGGTCACAGGGCTGAATACATGACAACAAGGTAAGGTATTTTTGTCTGACTTGGTTTAGAGTTAAAAAATAGGTAAAATCTTAGAATTTACAAATTTTAGAACAACTTCTTAAAGGTTGTTGCTGTTGTTACATAAATTATGTATAGACCCGGTGTGTCTTAACATTCAGCATTTCTGTTTCAGCATGCTGATGAGTAAAGGACCAGGCTGTTCATCTTCCTCATTCTTGTGAGCTGCTTTGGCCAGTGTCAAGGGTGGGCCAAGCTGGGAGATCCTTGAAAATATTTGTGAATCACACATCAAATTTGAAAGTTACAGGGGGCGCTTTGGTGCTAGAAAAGAAATACTTTCCAGTTGTCAGAGACACCTTGCTCCTCATAGTTTGTCATTCCCTTGGTCAGGATACACAGTTTAAAAGAACCCGGTAGGAAGATCAGTTTGGGCAGTGGGCTGTGTCTTTGATAACCTAGCTCTGGACACAAATACCTGCCTCCCCCAGCATCCATGTGTTCCACACTTAAATGGCTCTATGTATCCACAGAAGAGAAAGGATTCGATGTTAGATCTCCCAGCTTTGTGCTGCACGTACTTTTTCACTTGTGTAATGCCACACCTTTGAAGCTGCCTCCAGATATAAACCAGGATAAGCTCTGCAGCCCTCAGAGACTAGGAGGGGGCAATGGCAACTGCTTGGATTTGCAGCTGCCACTTGTATGTGTCACTGCTACAGGCAGTGTGTCCTGGTAAAGCAGCAACATCCAGCCCAGCTTTCTTGGTCTCACTCTTCCCTTCCCTTTCCGTGCAATATATCCTTGCCCAATGCCTTCAAGAACCATCTTGCCTGGTCCCAGTGTTCCTGGGACGTCTCTACAGACTTTACACCGGATTTTCTCCCACCACTCCATGTTCTTTTCTAGCTCTGTAAAGTTGGACTTGCTCAACTACTTTCCTTATATGGCCTCAGTTGAAAAGTGGTAACAAGTCAGAGCATTCTTCCCAATTGCTAACATTAATTCTGACAACTTATGTTTAACTCTGCCTCCAGATGCTATCATTCCAGGAATGCGTGGAAATCAACAAGTTTATGTCTAATGAGAAAAACCTCCTTTCTTGACTCCAAAGCAGGCGACTCATCAGGCTCACATCATCCTAAGTTCCCTGCTGTGTAAACAGCTGAAAGAAGATGGTGGATTTAGGCAATGATTTTACCTTAGTAAAGTGGGGGAGCAATGAAGCCATCTTACCTCATATCTTCTCACAGCTGGTCACTTAGAGAAAGATACTCTGAGGAGTAGGGCCTGCCCATCTGTTCTTCAGCACCAGCTCCTGGGCTTTGTCTGGGCCCTGCCTGTTGCCCCAAGGTTCAGTTACGTTTCCTATAAGACTGTGAGATGTGCAAACAGAAATGTTCTTCAAGGTCAAAGTTAAATTGTAGGAGGGAAGAGGATATATTTAAAGATGAGTTTAAAATAGCAGATAGTACTCAAAGTCCCACTGCTGAATGCTCTATGCCTTATTGTTCCTCACTGATCCCCCAAAAACATTTTATTTTTTGCTAATACCAAAAAAACTTACAGAAGCTGCTGGTGCATGGGAACTAAGAAAGCTGTTGGCATGACATTCACAAAGGAGTTTGTGACCTAGAGAACAGCATTTATTTCCTGTAACCTGTTTCAGTTGTAGTCATCACATGTGTAACACACTACGTAAAATTTTGCAGACCGAAATTTTGTGTGTTCTTCCTATACTTCTTTTTGTGTTACGCTGGTTTTATTTACTTGTTCAAGTTGATACACTTTTAATTCCATCAGCTAATTAGCAAGGTGTTTCTTTTTGTGTGTGAAGTTGTTGGTGGTTGGATGTGCAAAGCTAAAGCTGTTTAACCTTCCTGGCTATGGTTGAAAATGCGGACAGTTTGGTTTTGAAGCATCTTAGGAGTGTGCTGAACAGCTTTAATTTGCATTTGAAGCTTCTCCAGCATGAAGCAACTTTTCTGCTTGATAAGAGGTGCTTTGAGTGGTCTGTGTTCTGCCATGGCTGGCAGGATGAATTCCAATGGTTGCTGCACATTTTATGCATGACCACAACAAAAAAGGCCGTTCCAATCATGCGGTGTTTGGAATAAATTTATGTGGTAAAACTGCAAAACAGGGATTCATAAAGAATGTCATTATTTATCTGTAAGTAATGCATTTTTAATGCAGGAGTTCTCCACTCTTTAATCAGTGTTACACTTAAATTTGATGGAAACCCTTTATTTGATAAATACTGTGTTTATTGCTCCCTTTACAATGTTCTGTTGTTTTGCCATGACCTTACAGATATTTCATTTTGTTGCGTGACTTAATTCTACCTTGCTCAGTAATCATATTCCCTTCCCTTAGGCCTCCAAATCTTCCCCCTAAGCCCCAGAAACACAGGAAGCCCAGACCCCGATCACAGTATAGTGCTAAGTTGTTTAATGGTGATTTGGAGTCGTTCATCAAGGTACTGGCACCAGCCACCCCAGTGGCTGATCTCAACACTTCTTGCTATAATGGTCACCACCTCACAAAAGCTGAGGCAGATCATTATGTTTAAGTCTGTCCTGGGGCTCTTCTTTCCCAGTTGATCAATATAATACTTCCTGAAGTCAAAGGGAAAGAGGGGGGTTTGTTTCTCACATTAGCCTCCCTACAGTTTTGTTAATCAAGTAGGAGTAGTAATTGACAGCCTGCTTTTGAGAGGAAACTTAGCTTCTTGTAGAAGATAGGATGTAGTGGTGCATCCCACAACTTACCACAATTTCCTGCTTGCTATTTTCATTACATTCAGTGTTCAAAGTCTGTGGAGAAGGAGTATTTCCCTGGGTTTGATATCCAGATTTTGATTTCCTGTGACTTTAGGAATTTATTATATTGTGTGAAATTGTGATCACCACTATTCTGGATCTTGTATCTTTGCTGTATTTACTCTCTTCTTCTTTCTCATACTTTTATTTCTAATAATGCTTCTAGCCGAGGCCGAAGGAACTCTCACACGAGACATCAGGTATAGTTCTGGTGACAAGAGAACCAGCTCTGCCTCACTCTCGGATTGCATTCATGCCTGGCTCAACATCAGTTCTTTCAAAGACCTGGAGGGAGAAGTTTGCATTAAGAAATGAGTGTACAAATATAGCAGGCAAAACTAAACCAGAGCAGAACTCTGGAGGGATTGTAGTCTTAAATGATGGATATTTTCTTACTCATTTTCAAGCACTGGCCCATCACAATTAGTGCCTCTGGACACTAGCTGACACAGCTACAGGAAAGAAATCTTTAAAAAATTGTAAAAATACATTTATAAATGCAGTTAATAAAATTCTTGACTCCAAGCCCTGTGAATTGGGTTTGAATGTTACAGGGAGGTTTTATTCTTGTTCAATACAGCTAGTGGCAAACATTTTGCAGAACAAATTCTGTGCTCAGTGGCACTGTACAGGTTTAGCTGTCTTTGAATCAAGCTTTCAGAAATCCTCAGTACAACTACAGGGAAAACTGTTAGTATTATTTTTATTATTGTTACACAGGAGGTGCTGTGAAATGCAAAGACTTTGAGAAATCATCACATGATGAAATAGATGAGTATCATGAGCAGTTTCTTGCTTAAGGGTGAAAGTAAGCAAGGAAGCAGAAATTCTCACAATGAAAGTCCCTGGACTAGAGAAGGGCAAAGCAGATCAGGAGAAATGGTACCCCATCGTTTTCCCTCACAGAGACAAAGGTTATACTACATGGCAGTGTGGGTGACAGGGCTTATTTGCAAGTGGGGAGTCCTACATAATTAGTCTTTCAAAAGGAAAGAGGTCAAAAAAGCTGGTAGCCTTATGACAGATTTGCCAGTGTGGGAGCTACCCTAGGACAACATCTCTGCCCAAAGACCATGTCATTCCTGATAGGGATGAGTCATTTTGACAGGCACAGAAGGATTACAGCTAGTGAAATACAGTATCACACCAAATGGCTTTTTGTTAGAGTTTTGCATCATAAGAAATTATAACTAGTCGCAAACATACATTCACTGACTACACACATCAGATTAAATTCACAGTAGCAGTAGGGTCACTGTTCTTGACACTCACCAACATAGATTGTTACTTCCAATTACTGTCCTTTGATTAGATCCAAAAGGCAAAGCTGTTAGTTTAGATTATTTCAGAGTATTACTTAAGTACAAAGTTTTGTGGGGTTCTGAACAGATTCTCCAAAACCAGGTATGAAAGTGATTTGGGTTTTGGTTTTTTTTGTAATTTCTTACTGCAAACGCTATCTTTTCCTAGGCTTTACACTCTTTGCATGAACCAGTGTACTAACAGGAGATGTGGGTGCATGTTGTGCATGTTTTCTAGCACTCTGCTTTCCTGGAGAGCCAGGCTGCTCAGTGTTGGTGAAGATGACAGTGTTCCTGGGTTTAACAACTGACCTGTTCCAAGGGGCTTTTTATTTAGCTGTTACTGAACCATGACACAAGTCAAAGAGGAAATGCTAATCCAGCCATTACTGGTTCTTGGCTAGCCAGTCTTCGCTAGGTTTTAAATTAAAAGACAAACAAGCCACAATTTAAATAGCGTAGTTAGTGATAACAGTCTTTTCTAATCCAAATTAAAATAGCACAGGGTATATGTAAACTCAGGGGGTTAGGTTACCTCAGGAAGTGCAATGTTTCATTGCTTCACTGTGTGTTATTTTTCAAACTTTTTTAGTAGTTTTTCTGCTTCAGCTTAATTCATGAACTTCCTATTAGTGTAGTTTAGCATGAAAATGATGTACTAATTTGTAAGAGGAAGTGTGTATTCTGAGTTAGAAGGTGCTTTTGAATTTATGGTTTTATAATTCAGACTGATTTTATACTAAACTTTCAAATGAATTAGTCGATTCTCTGAGCACTTACATATTGGAAATTCATTTGGAAAGAAAAATTACAGCTTCCAGGACAAGAAATTCTAAGATTAGTTATGAAACAGTAATTTTTGCAGCATAAGCACCAACTTTTCCGAATAATTTTTAATCGTATTATTTATGTCTTTCATCTGTATTTGATGACTTGTGGTCACTAGTGTGCTTGGGTTAAAACATCCACTTTTTAAAGTGCCAAAACAAAAGGACTCCAATGGTTCTTTTGGAAAATAAGCAGTTTAAAAGAAAAAGACAAGTAACTCACTGAAAATTAGTGTATAGTCATCTTCTCCCCTTCCCATCACAAATGTTTTTTATCCTTTTTTAAAACACTTTTGTGTAACTGAAAATGTAGCTACAGATCTGCTGCTGTATCTTTGCTGAGATGAGGAGCTGTGATTCCTGAACTCTGCCAGTGGCAGGTGGGGAGGTATAGGCTATGACCTCCCTTTCCCAGTAACCTTGTGCCTAGAGAAGAAGCAGCTGAACCTCATGCTCAGCTCCAAGTAGCTGCAATTCACCACCTGGTGATTACCAGCCGTTTAGAGCAGCCAGAAACAACATGCCAGGTCATCATGTTCCCATGGTAGGGCACACAAACCAGCAGAGCACATAGCAGTGCTCTCAGTCAGGAGGGCACTCTGGTACCCCATGCAATGTCATTTGGTGGCTCTACTCCAAGAACGTTTCTGATAGTCCAGCAAATCCAGAAACACCTTGTAAATTGTTTGCCATAAACTTTTTTTTTTTACCAAAAAAAACTCTACCAAACAACAAAAAACTCCCACACTGAGGAATTAGGTCCTGTGTAATTAGGTCCACGTAGCATTTTCTCCACCAGGAAAAGAAAGGTCAGTTAAATTGATGCAGAGGGATCATCTTCATCACGAATTATTATTCTTAATAATAATCTTTCTAAAAGTCAAATTCACTGCTTTAACTCATTTTGCTTCAAAAATCTAAAATGCATGCATGAGCCTAGATGTCACATACAGTGTTAGCAAGATACGGTGACAGAGATAGAGAACTGAATTTCCCAATTAAATGATTTTAAGAACCATAATCCTTTTCTTCACCTGTTCCTTTTCCTCCCTCCCTAAATGGGAAGAGAACTCTGTTAGAAGTGGTATTTTTTCTTAGGTGTTTTTTTACCAGCACTGTATGTCCATCTAGATTGGCTGAGAAACTGCATTTTCACGTTCAGGCCGTAATAGGGAGGTTTCCTCTTTCTGATCTGCAGCTCACTCGTTCTGCTCTTGTTTCTGCAGGATTCAGGGCAAGTCATTCCTCTTATTGTGGAAAGCTGTATCAGATTTATAAATTTATATGGTAAGCTCTGAAAAAAATGATGTCATTTCATTATTGCCCTAAATTTTTCATATGTCTTTTACATTACTCATTTAGCAATACAGCTTTGTTTTTAAAATAGAGATTAAAAGTATTTTTAAAAATAAATTAATTTTTCACCACTGTCTCCCATCTTCTCTGCAGGTCTTCAGCATCAGGGAATTTTTAGAGTGTCTGGTTCCCAGGTGGAAGTCAATGATATTAAAAATTCATTTGAGAGAGGTAATTGGATTTTCATTTATTTGAGCACCTCAATATCTGACATTTAAAAATCTTCTAAATTCTAATTATTTTCTTGGCTGTTTAAACAGGTTGTGTGTACTGTGTGTACTGCAGCTAAAACTTTGCACCATCACATGCCTTAAACATGAAGTAGAATGATGGCATGTGCATGTTTATCCCCCCATTATGTCCTAGGAGCTTGAGGGCTTTTCTTATTTTGTTTAGACAAGACACGTGACTCTTGAATCAACTGTAAACATTAGTTTTTTATTAATGGTAAACTGCAAATAATAGTGTCTGTGTATTTTATTTTAAAGATCCTCAGAAAAGAAAGGTAATGAGTTTAATTTGATTCGAGAGACTAATGCAATTTGAAAGTCCTGTTGCTTGATCTTCTGGAATACGAGTGCTCAACTTTCTGGTCCTTCTGCCAAAGTTGCATCACAATCCAGGAAAATAGGGGGTAAAAAAAAAGGGTCATTCCATTTTTCATTCCCAAAGGAAACTTCAGCCCCAGAGGCGGAATTACATGAAAAATACCAGGAAGTAAAACCAGCTTTTTAAACATCAGTGGCTTCCAACACCCAGCCTAGGATTGCTCTGCTAGGGAAACCAGGATCCAGCAGTCCTCTAACTGCGTTAAAGCAATACTTGTTACAATTTTTTTAAATCTTACCTTTTTTTTTCTTGAGTCTTAAAAGCTGGGTTTTTTTAATTTCTAGGGAAAATTAAAACTTTTGCAGATCATCTGGTAATGACAAAACCCTTGGAGCAAGAAGTCTTGTGATTAAAAGCATGAAAAAATATGCACAGTATTTTTCTCCCCAGTATTAGTTATATATATCTTGTTAAACCTGGTCTTGTCTTTGACAAGATACATAAAGCAGCTATTTTCACTTGCTAAGTGAAGCCACATCCCTCCATTCTGCAGCTTTTAAATCTGCTTATTCTTAACTGCTTCTCCTGGGTAGTATTATCCTTGAAGATCCATACATTTTAAAGTGTTTCAGAATAAAGATTAAGCCTTTAAAATTACATAAATAAAGTAGTGCAGTCGTGGCTGAGGTTTCAGTTAGGTTTTCAACAAAATGGTTGCACATATTCCTAATGTTTTAATTTTTTAGAATGAAGACACATTTTCAATTCAATGAGTGATCTAACGCCATTTGCTTTATGTAGGGCTCCAAAGAAAAGTCTGCAAAACTCTATTCAATTAAGAACATTTGGCTTTTTTATTTTACTAACTGTAAATCACAACATGTCCATAAATACCTAGCTGGAAGTTCAGGACCTTAGAGATCACTAGGTTATGTAATTTTAAGGAAGCTTTATTTAGGCTGCCTTTTTTTAGTTTAATCATAGCCTGGGATTTCTAAATCAGTGTTTATTATTTTACTTGAATGCTTGCATTGCCACCTCCCACACACTAGAAACAAAAACCGCCCAAAATGTCACTCACTTATAATGTTTCATGCAAGAATGCTCCTGCATATGTGTTTCATTCACTTTATTTACTTTTTAAGGTGAAAATCCTTTGGCAGATGACCAAAGTAACCATGACATTAACTCAGTTGCTGGAGTACTGAAGCTCTATTTCCGAGGGCTGGAAAATCCTGTCTTTCCTAAGGAAAGATTTAATGATCTTATTTCTTGTATCAGTAAGTAGACATTTCTGTTTTTTCTCAATAGAATTTTACTTTGAGGTACACAGTAGTAGCCTGAAAAAAGAGCTAACTTCACAGATTTTCCTGAGATGATTTGTTTGCCATGTGTAGCAGTCTGGGTCGGTTGTTAGTCATACTCACAGCTGTGGTTGTTCCCTTTTTCCACTGGGATTAATGTACAGTACGATTCTTTGTTTAATAGGGCAGGAAGAATATCTTTTGGTATACAAGGGGTAGTTAAATTTAAACGCGTTATTATTTTCCTCTGTGCACTGAGGCAGACAGAAGGGAATGAAGGCATGAACATGCAAACAGATTGTGTTACTTTCCAAGAAGGTTTTCATGCCCCACAGCTTGGGGTCAGCACTGGTGAATAAGTAACTAACTGCTCAACATTGTGTGATTCTGGACCTTTATTGTGCTCAGCTTAAAACCACTGATCCAACCCAGAAAACTCTTCGGTGCAAGGATGGAGGGGAACAGCTGAGTGTTGTCTGCGGGAGAGCCTGGTCTGCCTTCCCACGCACAAGTTGTAATGGGATGCCTTGGAGGAGAGTCGCACGATCTGTGCACTGCTGGTGCTCATAGCCAGACACAGAGAGGTTGTAGTAATTTGGGAAGTTGTCAGCGGATGAGTGAATTGCTCTGACATGCACAAACCTCTTCCAGTTTACTGACCCCTGCAGGTGTTGAGGGGTGAGGCCAAGCCAACCATCGGTAGACTTGCTGTTCCCTGTGGGCACGGTGGTCAGAGGAGCTAGCTTTGAGGAAGAATTTCCTTTCTACCCTTCCTTTATAACTTGCGTGTTTCAACCAAATGGAGAAAGAGGCAGTTTCACAGGTAATGAGAGACAGTCCTTTGGGATATTAATTAGGTCAGGCTCTACAAACTGTTATTTTGGCAGAGGTCTCAGCCCAGCAGGCAAGGCCACCAAGTAATGGGTGCACAGTGTCCCAGGCTGGCGATCAGGTGGGGTTTTCGGCTCCCTACTTGGGGGACACAATGTGTGTGGTTTGCTTCCCACACAGGGAGGATTGCAGTAATTCCTCCTGGAGGTTACAAATACATGGATCACTGTGACCACGTATATGTGCAATATTTTGCATTTCATTTTTTTTGCAGGGTTTTCTGCTGTAAAATAGCTGTTGCTATTTACAGACTTGGTGGCACTGAGGAGTCCTAAAGGACCTGAAAACCACAGTTTAGCAGTCTGATCTCTGATGCTGAGGGGGACACTGTCTTTTTAGGAAGCATAATCCTGGTTCTGCTTCAGTTCAGCTTTAGCTAACTGTGGTGCCACAGCCCAGAAAATCTTTGCAAGTCATAGAAATTGAAATCTAAAAAGAGTCATTTTGACTGAGTGATTTTCCATATGACAGGGATGATAGAACTTTACCTAATAATCCTGCACCGGTTTCCATAACTTCTGGATGAATTAAAGCATATCTGCTGGAAAAAATCGTTGATTTAGTGGCTTTGGTTGATAGAAGATCTACCACATTCTTGGATAAGATGTTCAAATGATTAATCACTTTCATCATTAAACATTTGTACCAGATTTCTTTCTCAAAGTTTCTGCTGTCAGATTCTGCCGATTTGATCTCTTTTTGTCTTCATTATTTTGACTAAGCATTAAGAAAAATGTAAATGGTGGTTCTTACATGTGGAGATGATATTTCAGTCTGCTGTGTTGAAGAGCTTTAAATACAGTTGTAAACCAAATTGTAAAATACCAAGAATGAGTCTTCAGTTTACAGAGATTATACAAACAAATGCTCAGGAGATGCAGAAATACTTGCCCAAAACAGCCTTTTAAATGTGGTTCAAGGAGAGGAACCTGGATGATTTCAAAGAGTTTTCATTCACCATTGAAGGTGCTGAAGAGGGAATGGGGTATTTGGAAAGATGGGTAGAAGTTCAGTGGACTGACCAGATAGATGTGTGTGGCACCTGCAGGCAGGAGAGATTCACCAGTCTTTCAGAGCATCACTGTCTGAGAGGGTTCCAGTTCAATTGTCCCAAAAAAGGTGTTTATTTTGTTGTTAAGAACTTCAAGAAAAATGGCGGTGAATACTAGATCCCTAGTGCTAGATCTTGTTTTCCATAGAGAATGTCCAACTATTGCATGTTTCTAGGAGGCAGTGAATTATGTTCTTGCGAAAGAGTTGACAACCTTTTATTTAAAATAGTATCACACAGCAGAGCTGAAATCAGTAACAACAATAGCCTGGAACAAAGTCACTGCTTTTCACAACAACGTTTTAAAATGTTTATTGAGAAAGAGGTGTTGCCATCTGATCCTGGTTTAGGCTGAGTGTTCTCTGAGGGTGTCATAAATCTGGGTTATCATCTCTATGGCAGTTTGTCAAAACAAGGTGTAATGACTGAGTAGTTCTGCTAGCTTTGACTTCTGCTATTGCTGTTGTACAAGAAAGCAGAGGATTTTCTTCCTGATAATATGTTGTAACAGTCCAAGAT
Source organism: Rhagologus leucostigma (assembly GCA_013397725.1). Lineage (NCBI taxonomy): Eukaryota > Metazoa > Chordata > Aves > Passeriformes > Rhagologus > Rhagologus leucostigma. The sequence goes on along the minus strand of VZTD01006068.1, from coordinate 1,993,217 downwards.
CTGTTTTCTGACGGGTTTTGGAGGAAGCATGGGGGAGATGATTTTGTCGTTTGGTTTGGTTTTCACGAGATTATCATTAGGGGCGCGCTGAAATGGCGTATCAATGCCTTCAGCACAGGAAGGAGAGTTGAGCGTGGACCAAGGCAGGACAAAGGGGGTTTTCTGTTTGAGCACAGCAGGGTGAGTTTACTTTGTGTTGTCACAGAGGGAGGAGTTTGAATGAAGTATGAGGAAAGAAACAGCTCTTGTGCCTTGCCCACAGAGCCAGCCCCAGAACCATGTGCTGGGAACAAGGGCCTGTGTGGCTGCATCTTCTGGTTATCTGAGAAGCCTGAGGTGGAGTGTTTTTACATCTGTGTACTATTCTATATGCTTTGTTGAATGGTGTACCACTTTCAAGGAATAAGAATGTTTTATTGGGAAAAAAACCCAAAACAAACCAGCAGGCATTTCGAAATATACTATGTAGCACGTATGTTATCATAAACTGTGGGTCTAAAAGACCATTTGCATTGCTATATTTCAACCTTAACATTGGATATCTTGCAAAAAGGAAGATCATCTAGGCAAGATTTCTCCTCCATTTGAGACTTTGAATCAGTCATAGTTGCATGAGGTTTTTTTCCTGTGCTTATGTGGCCTCAGATATTATGTATCTTGATCTTTCTGCTCATGGGAGCAAGGTCAGACTCCCTTTTTCTGTGAGAACATAGGTCAGTGTAACTTCTTTAGATCACAATTGATACATAAAGACCAGAAAACTCACATGTTTAATTAAGCGTTTTTAAGTACTCTTAATTCATATTGCATTCATGACCTGAAAAATAGTGAGGAAAGGAATAAACATTCCTTTCAAATAGTTTTTCAAGATAAATGTCGGTGTGGTTTCTTAATCATTGGCGGAAACTGTTACAGAAGGGGAGAGGGAGAAGCAAATTTGTGAAGTTAATGTTCACATAAAACTTTAAAAGGGCAGAATGTCACACATTTTATATGGAAATGTAGTGTTGCCAGTGAAAAACCCCTTGAAACTGAAGTACTTAGTTATGGATGTCAGGCATAATTGAGGCTACAGCTGCAAAATGAACCTTTCCTCAGTACAGCCTCCAAGAAATTCCTTTACATTTATGCATATATTTCCAAATGAAATAGAGCTTTGTGAGTTAATGCTTTCCATTTTGTAAATACAGTGGAAACAATGCAAAATTACTGTGATTTTTATGGCAATTTGTATTAATTAGACTCATGAGAACAGTGTTACTCTGTTTGGGCTTATGATCTAATTTAGATAAAATTTGGGCCAAGTTATATACACTGGGCCAGAGCAAGCATGAAAGGTAGAACAGAACATAAAGAATCCATCTGATTATGGGCCATAATTCTTCATTCTCATCTTAAGGAGTCTTAAGACTCTTGGTCCCAGCATAGATTCTGTAATCCAGAGGACAATCCAGGGTTGGGGTGGGAAGGAGGAGAGTTGCACTGCACTTCTTTCTGCACTGCCACTTTGTAGAAACAGGTTGGGCCAAAGACAAGGAAAGTATTTATAACAGGAGCTACATGGAGGCAGAAGGTACAGAAGCTGAGCTGAGTAGGGCTGGCTGTAATTCGCTTGGCTGCTGGGGGACTGCAGTTTCTCTCCTGGTGTGAGCTCTTACACACGTGGCTTACTCAAGTTCACGTTTACATAGATAGCTGTGCCATGCAGCAGCAGACTCACCTCAGCTATTCAGACTGCTTAATGTCTGCACAGAGCATTACAATTCTTCATGGTTTCATCTCCCTTGCCTTAAATTTTGTAGACAAAAATGGCAAGATGAATGAAAACATACATCTTTTTTCCTTCTGATTTTTATCATTTTAGTCCGTTGCCACCAGTGGTGCCCATTTACCTAATGACATAAATGTTATGAAAGAAAATAATTTTACTGCTTTTCCAGGCTATTGCCCACTACTTATAAGTAAAAAACTATTCTGAGTTGTCAGGTCTCCGTGAAAAAGTTTCAACAAAATGGAAATTGTTTCCTTGTCTAGGTGACAGTGAAGACTGCTGGGTTTGTCCTCCTGTAATGCCTTCTTAAATAGATCTGAAAGAGCTGTAAGTGGCATTGCTGAGTTAATATATACATATCTTTGAGCTGGATTGGACTCATCTACCAGAATGAAAAGAGGCACAAATTGTTAACTTCAGCACTAATACATATTCATGTAGATAACTTGTCAGCTGCAAATTGACCATAAAAATTACATCTGCAATTGTAACTCAGTCCCATTTGACATTCACAGGGTGTGTAAAATATGCATTAGGCATTCACTCTGTTACTAGTAGGCACCACGCGGAGTGAAAATAGCAAGTAACCCCCACAAAGAGATACTACATTGGGTTTTATCCTTCAAAGCCGTGTTCCTAAAGTAGAGAGACACATTACCGTTGTTTGCTTCCTCCTTTGTGCTACCCTTGCTTGTGAAATATGCTTACCTTGCACAGCACTGGATGTTAGTTGTAACACAATTCATTAGTTGCTGACACCGGCTTTCTCCTTCCATATGTTTTGATCAGTAGTATCTTCCCTTTGCCAAATGTTTGCAGTCCTGTTGTTCACACTGAGATTGGCCTGTGGAGGCTGGCTGTTAATAGAGGCTGGTGGAACATCCACAGTCCAGAACTGATGTTTCTGAGCTTTGCCTGCTCCCAGACTGAACCTTCTTATTTGGATAACCATGTCTCACCTCCAGTGCAAGAGAGGCCATGTGTATGACCAAGTTTTTCCTTTGCTTTTTTAATTAAAAAAACCAGAGTCATATGCAGCTGTCCATTTGGCCCAAAATACTTTGAAACCACCAGCAATTGCTGTCTTGCAAAAGACTTGTATTCTGCATCACTGCATCTATATATTTGAGTATATTGCCTTTTACATGCTCCGGTACCTGAGTTATTGCTTAATTTACATTTTAATTTACATTTTCTTAATGTTATTTAGGATGAATATATCCCTATTTTCATTCTAATTTAGTTTCTGTTTATTTGTGTTCGGGGGCTTCTGTTAGTAATTGTTTTCTCCCCTCTCAGGTTTCCTTTAGTCTTCTGTGGTAGATTGTTCACTTCTGATCTGTTTCACTTTAGAGTTACTTTTGCAAAAACCTCATCATGAGTGACCAGGTGGTTAAAAATGTTACTTCTCCTGGAAGAGAAAAGTAGAGATTCATTGTTTCTGTGTGTCTGTACAGTAAGTGAAGGTGACACTGCCTCTCCAGAAGAGGTTCCAGTGTTCTTGGAGACTGAAGATCACACTTTTCAAGGCTTGACTGCCTAGGATTTATGTCTGTCTCGTGCTATTGAGAACCAGTCCTTAGTGTGTGGCTGACAAAGAGACAGGTAGCTGATAAATATATGCAATGACATTAATCTCATCTGGATTCATTCATCCAGGTCAAGGACATGGAGCATCTGCAGAGTAAGTCCATGTGAGATCAGTAAATAAAATCTTTTCTAAGAGCAATGCTGGATTGCACCTCAACAGATTCTCTTGGGGAGCTTGTGGTCTGCCTTTTTGGAGGATTTTATGAACAAGTTGAACAGACACCTCTCAGAGGGGATTAAAGTGAAGTCAGAGACTAAGATTATGGACTTAAATGACCTTTCCTCTGAGCTCTCTGTTTTTCATTTTTTGTAGTAGCTGGAGGCTTCTTAGGTCCCAAACACCTCAGAAACTTAGATGCCTAGATAATGTTATGAATACACAGAAAATCAAATTCCTTATATTATTAGGGTACTTTATTCCACTCTTGTCTGATGAAAATACATTAGTAGTTCTGGGCTCAGGTGCCTGCCTCTTCCACAAAGTGCTATAGTCATGAAACTCCAGAAGTTGGCTTCTTCCCCTTCTCTTGTTTAACCCTGCAAGTATCTCCTGTGCAACTGCTTTGACAGAAGCACAGTGTTCCCACACCAAACAGCTTCTCATCTTTCTGAGAGGAAACTCCTGCTTGTGGGTTTGACCCCCATGGCTGAGATGGGTCTGGAAGGCAGATGTGTCAGACCAGAGCTCCAAAAGTTTTGCTTTGCTCTGAGAACTGGGAACTAGAAAATAATAACCATTTCACTGTGTGATATTTACTTGACTTTAGTCTTGATTTGTAGTTGATATTCCTGTGTCCTTCGTAGAGATCTCTCTTCACTGTCTCTCTCCACAGTCAGGAAAAATACATTAGTTCTCGGTATGTTTGGCCTTGCCAGAGGCTTCTCCTCTTGCTTGTCTTTGGGAATATGAGTCTCATCATATCATTAGAGTAATGAACCAGTTTTCAAATCCCCTGATTTCTATTTCAGCTTGGCAGCTAAATTGCCTTATTAGGATAAATCATGTAATATCAAGCACTTCTGTTTTCTTAGCTGAGAAATGGGTAATATCTCACCAGGCACTCAGGTAAAAAAAATCAGAGTAAGGAAAAGAGGGTCTCCAACAGAAGTACTGTGAGAGGGGAGACGTGGCCAGCTTTCTCTAGCGTTGGGTTTGGCAGTATTTCCTTGCAGCAACCAGCTTATAGGTTGGATGGCCCTTCTCCCCTGAGGCTCTCTTTAGCAAAGCCAGTAGAGGCAAAGCAATGCTTTAGCTTTCCTCTGCATGGGAAGCAGCAGAGCTGCAAATTCTTTCTGCCTGCGCGTAGAAAGATTGCTCTGTATTTATTCCATCTTTCCTACCTACCCAAACACTCGTGTACTGCATACACTCAAGCAACAATGAAATTCAGCTCCACATTTAAAAGCAGTGTGCAAATACATTACATCATTACCTAGCTCCTTTAAACCAAATCAGTGCTGGGAAATAAAAGCCTCTTGAAATAATGTGGAAAGCACATAAATTTACCACTTGACAGTAGTTTGGATTTTCAATAAAGGGACGTTCATGGAAACTGGGTCCGGGTTACCAGGAAAGTATTGGAAACACACACATCTCACTCAAGTATGGCTTGTAACTGGTTCGGTTTGGAGTTCAGGTCACTTCTAGTGCTTAGTACTGATCATGCTCCTGCTAGGACAGCTGGAATAGTTCAACACATGACTACACAGCCAGACTCTCTGTACCTAACTCTGCTGTCTCTGTGCTGCTTACTGGGACTAGTTCCTGACTCATGCATCCTGTCAAACATGTCTAGGAATTGCTTGGAAGAATTGTAGGTGGCACAGACCACAAGCACATTGGAGAGTGTGATAACTGGTGAGTGGTAGTTGCCTGCCAGTGTGCCCCATCCTGGTTTAGGTCACTAGTTTAGACAGAGGTATTGCAGCCATACAGGCAGCACACTGCTAGAAGGAGCTGCTGGACCCACCTTGGGTCACAGCCAGTGCATTTCTCAGGTCTGATTTGAATTCAGCGATGACTGAACCTGGCTCAGGGCCAGTCTCCAGAATTGTGTGGAGGAGGCAGGACTGTAGCCCAAGGCCTTAGCCAGAAAAGGCTGTAATGCAGAAGGCAAGTCCTGGTCTTGCATCCAAACTTCCCTCCAGCTTCCCACATGCAGCACAAGGGCTGCTGAAGCAGGAGTATTGAAAGATGTAACCAAAGTTCCTTTGGACCTTCCTCTCTCAGCCCCACTCTACCTGTACACATGCACATAGACTCAAAACCGTCCAGACCTGCAGCTCTGTTTAGAGAGGTTCACAGACAAGCTTGTCAGGAGGAAAGTCAACTGAACTGGAGACTCACAAGGTACCCTCACTGTAACAGCAGCTGCTTTTGTTCAGAGAACTGGAACTGAAGATGTGGGCAATGCTTCTTCCACTGGGAGGGGCTTAGATGAGGCGGGTGGAGAGAGGTTTTACACTAAAATTGGTGTCTGTCGTCTGTGCAGAAGAGCAGTGTGGCACTATATTGCAGAAGTGAGGGTGTGCAGCATGGACATCTCCAAGATGTGGCCTGCTTTGGAATGAGAAAGGAGAGCTGTAGTTGCTCTGTGGATCCTCGCTGTACAGGCAGCTCCTGGACTTAGCATGTCCCTCCTGTGGACACCAGTTCTTAACCAGTAACCAGAAATACTTCTTGACTCATGCAGTCCATGTTTACAGAAACATAAAAATAAATTTCAGGTCACATGCTCCACTTGAGAAGGTGTAACAGCTTGAACGGATTTCCAGCTAGTATTCGGGTTCAGAGTGACTCATTAGGTAATAAATTATACAGTTTGTCAGCAGTCCTTTTCCCTACCAGCTCTGCAGCAGCTCACCAGAGACGCTGTCCAGCCTTCAGGGGCTCTGCTGGGGAATGGGTTTTTTACTTCCTGCCAGAGTTTTGCTATTCTGCTCCAGTAGTAGATACCATAATCCAAATGGACTTCCTTCATGCAAGCAGTGGCAGGCTGTTCTCCTTCTGCAGAAACTCTGATGGAGGCCAGTTTGACCCCATCCCAGAATCTTTTGTTGCCAGCACACTAGTGGTGCTGAGCCAGTGGCATCTCCTGTGAACGCTGATGCGGGAGCAGATCTCACACCTTTTTGCTACACTGGCATTTCCTGGTGAACTGTAACACTTCTACATAAAAGTCTTGCTGCCAACATGCTCTGCTTATGCTTAGTTTTTAATACCAAAATAACAATTACTAGACACCAGTTGTTCTTCCAAGAAATGTAAGTCAACACACGTTTTGCATCTACAAATAAATACTGATTTGTAGAAATAGCCATACCAAAGAGCAGGTAAGTAACACATACCAGTAATTTTGTTTATACTTACCACATTTTTATGTAAGTAATTATTTTAATTGTGTACTCATAAATACCACGTTTTGTGGTACAACTGGCTTTTCAGCTATTGGAATCAGCTCCTGCTTCTGATTTCCAAATTTTTGAATATCCACTTTAGTGCCACTGGACAGGGTTTCTCATCTTCGTCTGCTAAGATTTCCCCTAGATGTTGTTAATTGCAGCATACTTTCTTGGCTGACATAAAAAGCTTTACTGAAATTTTAGGTTGTTTCCAACAGTGTCATTTATGCAGAAAACACACTGAGTTAAAAATTGAGATACTGCTTATTCTGAAAAACAGTTCAAGCTTTTATCCCATTGTTGCCCCACTTGCAGCCACATAGTCTTTCTGACCAACATAGAAGATAGTGCATCCTTGTTAAAAGACAGTAGGAACTGATGCTTTTATCAGATGATTTTTTTTCCCCACTTCAGAAGAATTTCAGTGGACTGCTATAAAATCATTTGAGAAAAATGCAATCTTTGTGTTTCTTGGCTCCATACCAAAAAAACGTAAGGCCTTTCTCCTATTTTGCCACTAAGAGAGTTATAGCTGGACATTTGATTGAGAAAACTTACTAGAAAAGCTCGATGATTGGAGTATATATCTGATGTGAACATTCAAATAAAGAGAATGCACCTGTATTTGAAATGAATGGCAACATCTTTCCTTGGTTCCTTCAGGTTATTTGTGTACTGATTTTGTGTTTTTGTGAGCTATCAAGCTCAGCAAGTGGCCAGCGTTTGACTTAGATTTGTATCTTCTTTAAAACCTGTTACTTTTAAACTGTGGAGTTTTAATGGGGGGGAGAAGAACTTCTAGATCTTATTTTTCTAATAGGCCAAAATTAGACAATACTGACTAGAGGCATGTGAAGATAAAGGGTTGAAGTAAATTGAGTAAATTGACTGAATGCTCTTTTAGACAATCATATACAAGGGAACATAAAATACTTTCTTCTGTTTGCAGGAATAGACAATCTCTATGAGAGGGCTCTTCACATCCGCAAACTCCTCCTTACTTTGCCCAGGTCGGTCCTTATAGTGATGAGATACCTCTTCGCCTTCCTCAATCAGTAAGTGCTTTATACTTACCCAAGGTGCTGTATCTTTATGTGTCTTCCTTTGCTGATAATGAAGTTCTTTGGGTTTACTCATACTCTATGTAGAATTCACATTTAGACTCCATTTAACACAAAAGATGATCCTCTAACTGACAATGAAAATAGAATGAAAACACTGGATTCCATTCAAATTAAAATTCTATTTGTCCAAAATTGAACTAGACAGATTAAAGTGTTGTCTGAAATGGGGAGTGCAGTCTGTAGCCTTAAAGCTGACAACAAAATAAGCTGGTAAGAGAAATAACAAATACAAACGGTAGCTACATTAAAACTAGTTTATGCAATTTGAAAATACATTTTTTTCCTTATCTCAAGCTGATTTCTCCTGATGGGAAAAATACCCAATATATTCAAGCAACACAGGCACTACAAGCTACCTATTTGATGGTAGGCACTGACAGGATGAGGCTTCGTCTTGCTGCTTCTGTTTTCTGATAACAGGGGTAGGAGTATAGAGAACACACATCTCTTGTGTATGCTTTGATATAGAGTAGCTTGGTTCTCACACTGCGAAACACAGGCTGGAAGGAGGATTGTGTGAGAGGGAAAGTGGTGTTCATGTCTTCATCATCCCAGAAAAAACTTTCTGTAAGAGAAAATAAAAGACAGATTGGGCAGTTGAACTGTGTTTCTCCCTCCAGTCCTTCATGGCCCTCTCTGGTTTTGCTGACCCCAGTGGTTTCACAGAAAATTTTGCTTATGTGAGAACACTTTGCCCTGATTCTGACTTTTCTCTTTCTACTGTCAGTTTGTCTATTTTTCCTGTTATATCTGTTTTCATATCACCTATTTCCTCTTTTTTCCTAAATTTGCCCTTTGCTGATTCATTCTGTCTTTGTGACCTTCCCCATTTCATCCAGCCTGTCTGTTCCTATAGAAACAGGGTCTTTGCAGCCAGGTTATTTGTTCATGCCTGTAGTCACAGCTGTTCCTTTTTCCCTTCTTCTAGCAATTTCTGAACCACTTTCAAGCAGTATGTAAGAGAGGGGCAGAGGTCTAAAGTTTTATGAAGATAACCGCTCATTTGAAACTGAATCCATCCCCCAAAAATGACACCATGTAAATGTCTTAAAGGCTTACATCACAGTTTCTCCTCTGCAGAGACATACAGATTGACCAGAGCTGTATGGAGTTGTACTTGTTGTGTGGTCATGTTAGCTACATCTGCACTCTCCACAGGAATGCAGTTTGGAAAGCAGACTAAATACCTTACTGCCTCCAAATTGCTCCTGGTGCATCCACAGGAAAAATATTCCCATTATTTGACTTCCTGCAAATCCCATTCTGCTTTTTGCATATGCAGTTATGCCTGCTTGGCCACATGAAGTCATCAGGTCTCGTGGCAGACCTAACCTGGTGTAGCCTCCTGCTCAAAGCTCTGAAGTTAGATCAAGTTGCTCAAGGCTTTGGCCAGTCAAGAACCTCAAACGTCAGCAACTCCACAGCCTCTCCAGGCAGTCAGTCCCGGCACTTGGTCACTCTTACAGTAAAGAAATTTTTTCCTGCTTTCATTGGAATATCCCTTGCTGTGTTTATTTCTTCTCATCTCTTTGCACCTCTGTCTGTCTTGCTCTTGTTTATAATATCATATATAGTAGGAGATTGCAGCTAAATTCTCCAGTAACCTTCCTGTCTCAAGGCTGAACAAACCCAGTTCTCTCTGCTTTAGTTTATAACCCATATGCTTCAGCTCCCCAGCCATCTCAGTAGTAGTCCTTTTCTGGGCTTGTACCAGTTTGTCACTCTCTCAAAACTAGCCACAGAACCTCATGTGCAACTTTACAAGCACCAGGTGGAAAAGGAATAATTAATTCCCTTAACCTGCTGGTTTTTCTATTCCTATATAACCACGAATGCTGTGGAATGACTTCCATCCCATGGCAGGACTTTGCGTTCATCCTTGTTGAACTTGATTGAATTCCTGTTTCTCCATTCCTCCATCTTGTCAAGGTCCTTCTAAATGGTAGCATGTTTACTGTCCCCTTCCCAGCGTGGCATCATCTGTAAGTGGGCTGACTTTGCACTCCATCCCCTTGTCTAGGTCATTCATGGAGATGCTAAACAGTACCAGCCCTGCTGTTGAGCCCTGAGGAGCACTGCATATTAACAGCCATCAGCAGAACTTCACATTTCACGATGATAGTTTAATCTTTTTTAACAGTTTTGCATGTATAAAGTCTGAACCACCTGATAAATCAGAAGAACAAGATGTCTCCAATTAACACTCAGGACAGGATAGTAAATCATGGCATAAGAAACGGGTGAACAAAATTAATTTTAAAACCTAATTATGAGGGTAGTCATTTAGAAGGTTTGCCTCATGCATATGTACTGTTTGTACGTGGAAAACACTCTCTAAAATTCCCTTTCTAGGGGGAATATGGTGTTGTATTTGAACACATCCAGACGTCAGAATTCCTGTGCTGCTTCAGAGTGCAGGAAAACATAGTACAGGGCATCCCAGCACTTCAGGTTCTGTTTGACTGGCCCTGCATAGAACCATTCGAAAGCCAGCTTTTCCAGTAAAAATGCCAATGCTTTTAAACAGAGGAATAGGTAGAAACTTCTCATTCAAAATTGAAAACTAGTAACGTTGCATTTTCTGGAAGAAAGGAGAGCTTGCAAAAGTTGATTAGTAAGAACAATGAAAGCCTTTTGTTTAGACACTTCCATAATAAAACTATTGTAGGAGTTTGTGGGCAGAAGGCAAGGTGCTTAGGAATTTTAGGCTGTGTGGTAAAAACAGAAACCAGAAGCCACAAGAGCCCTTGCAAGATCCAGGAACTTAGTTGCCTCCAGAAGACAATTCAGTCCGCCTGAGTTACATAGCCAGCTGTTGAAAGAGATGCACCAAGGTCCGGTGGGAAATGTATACCCACTTTGCATCCAGTTCGCTTGGAGCACTGAGAGATAGAAGCAGCAGCAGTTGATGTTAGCCCGTTAAGTCAGCATACATTCAACATGATAGCGTGGGAATACATACATATACATATAAACATGTGGTATAAACTCACTTTATAGTGAAGAAATCCTTTTTATTGTTCGATTACTTTATGTGGAATTGTCAATGAGAACAGGAAATCTCAAAGTTCTGATTAAAAAGTTTTCTACAGTTTTCAGAATAAGATTAGTCACAGTGGAAAAGTCAATTTTTCTTGATTTTTCTGTTTATAACAGCCTTTCACAGTACAGTGATGAAAACATGATGGATCCATACAACTTGGCCATTTGTTTTGGGCCAACCCTGATGCCTGTTCCAGATATACAAGACCAGGTGTCTTGTCAGGCACATGTGAATGAGATAATCAAAACTATCATCATCCATCATGAGGCTATTTTTCCAGATGTGAAAGAACTTGATGGACCAGTGTATGAAAAATGCATGGCTGGAGATGACTATTGGTAAGTCACAATATTATCGTTCTGTCTCCTAAACAAAATCATTAGGCTGGTTATCTGGATAACTGCTGTGATACGGAATTCATTTTGCATACAATAGAAGTATGAAGATAAATGAGAAGAGCATTTAGGTCCACACAGTAAAGTGTTAAGTATAAAAAAGTGAAGCAAAGGCAATTATGATGAGGTTTCCTACAACATTTTGTGGAGGAATCTGCTTCATGTTCAGCCAGATGGAGATAGAATTCTGGGTGTACTGTGCAGAGCACACAGACAGGTAGGAAAGTGTTTCTTTGGCTGTGCACCACCTTATCAAATTTCAGCTTATGATGCCTGCTTCTTTTCTTTGTTGTACTTTAACTGGGCAGGTAGCTAAACACCACACAGCCACTCACTCACTCCCCCCACAGTGGGATGCGGGAGAAAATTGGGGAAAAAAAGTAAAATTCATGGGTTGAAATGAAGACAGTTTAATAGGACAGAAAAGAAAGGGCAAATAACAGAATCTGCAAAACAAATAATAGAATCTGCAAAACAAGTGATGCACAATGCAGTTGCTCATTGTCACTGATGGATGCCCAGCCCGTGCCCGAGCAGCAGCCCCTGACCAGCTTTGTCCCAAGTTTATATACTGAGCATGACGCCACATGGTCTGGAATAGCCATTTGGTTGTTTGGGGTCAGCTGTCCTGGCCTGTGTCTCCTTCCAGCTTGTTGTGCCCCTCAGTTTGCTTGCAGGGAGAGTGAGGTGTTCAGTGTAAACACTGCTCAGGAACAACTAAAACATCAGTGTGTTACCAACATTATTCTCATCCTAAATACAAAACACAGCATTGTACCAGCTACTAGGAAGAAAATTAACTCTATCCCAGCCAAAACCAGGACACTCCCTTGACAGCAAACACACACACTTTTTATTTATAAAGTATTCAAATCTTCTGAGGGCTTCTTAATACCTGAATTTTGTTTCAAGGAAATGTATATAGGCTTCTTCATTAATTATGTATTCATAGCACTTGAATAGTTATGTTGCACATAACTTTGTCACATTATAAAAATAATTTTAAATGATCTCATGGAGGTGGCATATTTTTGATGTGTGTGGTTCCTCTCTCTGCTCAACCTTCTGCTTGCCTCCAGTGACAGCCCATACAGTGAACATGGTACATTAGACGAGGTGGACCAGGATGCCAGTACAGAGCCCCACACCAGTGAAGACGGTGAGTCTGTTACACTACCGTGCCTTTGATGGGGGTGAGTTCTACAGGTGTTCCACGCAGGAGACCTTCTTCCTTTCCTAATCGTGTCTTATTTGAAAGAAGGAAATTTCAGTCCTGGTGTTCTCTAGCAAATCTTTAATCTGTGTTTGTGTGCTTTTGCACTCTTGATTCATCTATGTTTGACCAGCTGTTTCCTTGTACTCTCCTGATTTGCCCAGTCACAGGAAGGGCAAGAGAGAAACTATTTCAGTCAGCACATATTATTTTCTGACATAATGTTACATTTTTAGTGACTCTTTTGTCTACAAAAACTAAATTTTTCAAAAGTGTGCCTTCAAATATTGCAGCTAGAGGATATTTGCCATTCAGGCGCTATTTTTATTTTAATTTGAAAGCTGCTCTCTCTAAAGGATTTATAACAACTGAAAAACATGTGTGTACCTCCCAGTGTGAAACTTTCGAACAGTGATAATTTTCTGCAAATATTGATCACATATACTTCTGGGTATGAGAGGTATCCATGAAAAAATTGATGTAACTCTATTATATTAATTCTTTTTATCCAGGTCATAAAGGTGTATTCGACTGTGACAGTTGGACCATCCTTCAGATGTCCCTCACAGTAACTTCTGCCAAGTTTCAAGCAAATTTAACAGATAGAAAAGAGTTCTCAAAATTGTTATATAACTACTATTTTCGTGAGAATTAGTAGCCCATTAGAGGTGAAGGATTCAGAATAACACTCCGTGTAGAGAAGAGCAGCAGTGTGAGCTCACTGCCTGTCTGGCCAGCAGGCAACCCAGACAGAGCAACCAGCATATGTGCACTTAGCAGCAGTAGGAACAAAAGCTTCCCTTTGTCCGTTTCAGAGGATGTGTGGAGGAAGGAAGAGGAAAAGACAGAGCAGAGGAAAGGGGAGGAAAAGAGCTACAGCAGAAAAGGATTTTTTTTTTAAAAGAGTCTCATAAGGGATACTGTTTAGGAGCTGGGACAATTGCTGTAGGGAAGGGAAACCGGAAGATGTATGTATAGGAAACCTGGCTACACTGGTCCCATTGCACACAGAGCGAAGTAAACAATAGTTCCACTCTAGCTGTACCCGTCTGCTTTGTCACGTACGCAAGCTGTCCGTGACAGATTGTCTGTCTCTTCCCCTTTGCCAAGGTGAGGAGGGGCAGGCAGAGTCTGTCAGTGCAGCTGTTTGGAGAGGAGAGACATTTGGGTGGGCGCACATTGCAGCAGGGGGGAAAACAGAGGGTAGGAGAGAAATCTGGGTCTGCCTGGGTGTATAGCCATGCCTGTGCAGCAGGGAGTACCGACAGCTCTACGAGACAGGCTGTGCATGGGTTCCTGTTGACCAGCTCTGTACAGCTAAACCCACCATCTTTCTACAACACATCTCTTCTAAACAGTGTGAACAAACTCATAATTGCACTTTATTTTTCCAAGACAGTATAGCTATACTTTAGAAGAACTCCTTCTTCCATTGGAGATATGAAGCAAGAGTGGAAGCTGAGGAAGTCTGCCTGTCTCTCATTTAGAGCACAAGTGAAGTGCAGGTGACGCACCAGTTCAACATATTGGGGCCAACTTCAGGGTCACATGACCAAACTGAGAGACAAAGGCACGAGTGGACATGGAGAAGTGCAACTTTTCTGCAGCCATCAAAAGTAGTTACTCCAAAGCCATGCCTAGGAAAGATGAAAACATCAGCAGGATCCAGAGGAGCAGGACTGTGGCATCGCATGATGCATCATCTGTGCCTTGATCATCATGAGCTCTACCCCACCACTGTGTTGTTACACCAGTTTTACATTCCTGTCCTAGTATTACTTGTGTTATGACTGTGTCACTGGAGAAGACAAACCCTGAAGAGAATACCTGTCAACAGGACAAAGTTCTGTTAACAGATTTAACTGCTCGAGACATGGGTTTTTGTTCACCAGATCAGTCAGTACTTTAATTCTAGTTGCCTCATCACACTTTTTTAATTAATTCAGTGCCAAAAGGAAGTGGACATTTGTGTTTACAGAGAAATAATTGTTAGCACAAAAATATTTGTAAGCTAGGTAAATACTGCTGCAAACCTGAAGATTAACAAGCCTGGATCGCACACAAAAACTGTTGGTCTTCAACTCCCAGCCTGCAAGCTCTAACCCTTTTTTTCCATGGATATGGCTTTCTGTTATAATAGCACATGATTCTAATGTAGGTTACAGACTTAAAATTAAATGCATTCACTCTCTCTTTGCACATACATTCATTTGTTTGTGCTCTGGACAATTCCTTCTAAAATACTACTTAGACCAGATATGAGGATAGGTGAGAATTTTTCAGTTTGTTTATTGAACTTCATGAAAGTCACTGACGTGGTGGATAAAAAAAAACCTTTCTGCTAAAAAGTCTGGAGTATTTTGGGGGTTTACTATGATTGATTCATTGATTATAAGCTGGATACATCACTGCCAGCTGAATGTGGAGAGAGAGAAAGGGAAGTGCCGCATTGCTGCTGTATTGATCAGACACGTGCTACTTACATGGTATCCTCTGTTAGGACGTGGAAGAAGCAGATTCTGTAAATGCTAAGGGGTTTTTTTTCATGTTGAAAATCTTACTAGTTTTATGCTAAAATGTTGTATACATACGTAAGACCGAGCCGCCTACCCCTCAGGAATTACAGGGTCATTGAAACATAATCCAGAGGTTATGATCAAAACCAAAAGGATTTCTATTACTTACTGTTGCTATAAAGTTAAACTGCAAGTGGCTCTCTCTGTGCCTACTAGAAAAAACCCATCTGTAGGGGCTGTGTCAGTAGTGCTAGAAATGTTTCATTACAATTTAGAAAACAAGACTTTTAAAAATTAAAAATTAAATTATGTCTGCAGAGATAAAATGCAATAGATTGTGGAAAAAAGACTAGCACATATAAATGAGCATATAAATACTTAATAACTGCTTTATTTTAAGTGTATAAATTGTTGTGGGTTTTTTCCCCTACGTTTACTGGTGTTCATGTATTTCAGTTGATCACTGGAAAGGAAAGAGAGAAAGAGAAGGAACTGCATTTTACTGTGGTGTTTTCAGGCTTTTTTAGATGTGCAGAAAGTATCCTGATAAGGAAAACAAAAGTTTTTCCTTTCTCCTAAATCTGGAAATGAAATTTAATTTGTGAAGTGCAGAACATTTGTACTCAAACTGAGACACAGAAAAAAAACCTGTCTGTACTTTGCTACAGACAAACCTTTGCCTGAAAATGTCTCTGCAGTAAAGATTCAAAGGACATTGTTCATGTTTTACTGAAACAGCTGTTAGCATATTTCCTTTACCTTCAAAGTGATGGAGATTTTTCATTCTTGTTACAGTCATGTGGTAAAGGGTGACTAGATCTGTTTGCGAAGGAAGTAAACATTTCCTGAGGAAGTTGGACAGATAGAGTTCTCCCGGGAAAACATACATGATATTAATACCATGCTCCTCATAGATATCTCATAAACTTAGGATAAAACTTTAGATGATATTTCTGCTGAAAACAAAACTTCCAGGGACATGCCAGGCTGTAAGTTGTTGGTTGTGTTCCCAACACGTGGTCATACTTGCCCTTCAGTAGTGCATGCGGTGATTGACACTTTGCCAAATTCTGTTTTGTCAACACCTTGCAACACGTCTTTGCTTTTGCTCGTCCCAGTCAGAGAACTGCTGTCCTGAGGACAGGACTTTGAAATTGCAAAACCACTCTATTCTCTGATGGGATACAGAACAAGATAAAGAAATCACGAGATAGCATCTTCCTGAGGAGTTCAAGGACGTACTTTATTCCCAACAGACAGGGTACACCTGGGAAAACCGAGGAAGTACGGAGCAGAGCAACAGCAACTCCCCTAGAAAAAGTGCAGGGGATGGTGTTCCCTCCTTTCCTTAGCTCCTTGTGCCCTGAGGCACAGAGGGCAGCTCAGTGCCAATCAGTGCCATCACCTCTGTAGGAAGGTTAGGTCTACATCTGGCACTCCAGTCCCAAAACTAAAACTAATGCTTACATTTCTTCTGCCCTTTCTGCTCTCCCGAGCAGCAGAAGTTTTTCCCACAGTTCTTCAGTTTGTCCTAATTTTGCATTTCCATAGCATTGCCTGATTCACTAGAGATGATAGCTGGTGAGATCCTGTATGTCATCAAATACTTCTTGCTATTTTAGGTGAATGCCCGCAGGTATGGACAGAGCAGTGCAATTACACTTCCCTCCGAGCTGTCAGTTCTACTGTTACACATTCAGTACCACACAGAATTTGAGTTACAGATCCCGAATTTAGCTTTCATTGCTTTCGCTTTTTGGAAATACTCATCTGTCATTCAATAACCTTGATATTAAATGGCTTAACTTTCCCAAATGCATTTATTTCTAGGAGTAACTGTCATGGTACTTTGGTTTTCACTATTAAAGCTTGACCTGTAACAAGGTGAATTACTATTTAAGTACTGTTTGCTGTAGGAAAGTTATCTCTGTGTATAAAGAAAAGAAAACACCCCTTTTGCTGTAGGAAAGTTATCTCTGTGTATAAAGAAAAAAACCCACCCCTTCCACAGCAGGAAGACCTGCCTGAACTTATTTTTGTCCTCTTTACGAAATCTGTGTGAAATCTACTGGGCATTCCTCCCTGAGGAGGTGGGATTTGTTACCCAGGCAATCTGATGTACATGTCTCAAAAGTCACATCCATTCATGGGTACATTAACAATTCATAGAGCTGGTTCCAGTGGGACAACATCATTCAGACCTCTGAGAAACTATGTGAGTCTTGCAGGTGGTAGAAGGATTCAATAAACAGATTCCCATTGCACACCACGCTTAGATTAGCATAATTCCACTGACAGAGATAGAACTATTTCTAGTTTAGTCCACTAATTTGTAAATAAAAAGACCTGTATAGTCAGTTGTGGGATACTATATGGTCTGTTGAAGTTAGCAGAGAAACAGGAAATTCCATAGCTAATCAGCATAGGGGTATATCCATCAATCCAGTACTCATGAGCATTACCAATTAACTGCAGAGAATGTCTAAGGAAAATATGTGCAGGAAATTTGGGATTTTATGACTTACTGTAAAACTTTTTTGTTTGGTTGACTTTTTTTTTTACATTTTAAAGTATTACCTGTTAGTGAGTGACTGGCTCTCTGAAACCTGGGAGGTTTTATTTCTGAATTCTTGACCAACTCTACCCTAACCCATAAATTAGCTGCAGTCTGAGAACAGAGTGTCCATACAAATGTCTGCTTATTTTCAATCCTACGTGATTCCAGTAATTCCTTCTTATAACAAACTCCACAAGCAATGCATATGATACGTGTAAGAACTGTGGATTTTTGTCAGTGTTACATTATTGCCATTTGATTTCATATTGCCCTCTTAAAAACAATGCAAGATAAACAGGCATGTTTGGTTTTACTTCTTTTCATTTGGCAGTAGTGTCTTTCTGTGCCTTATAGTCTCTTTGTGGCATCTGCGTTTTCTGTTAGAGAGAGACTGTAGACAGAGTATCTAGAAATGACAACAGGGTAACATACCAGAATATCACACCACCATTAGAGGTTTCCCCATTTTCCAGAATGTCTCTTTCTATGTCAACTTTGTATTTTCTTTGCTTAAAAACAAAACCAAGAGACCCTTCAGCCTCACCCACAAGGGAATGCCGGTGAGCAAGACATTCATAGGGGCCCTGATGTTTGTTATAAATTCTCATCAGGCTGAACAAAGACACTGGACATGTGTCAGGGAACCCTTATGTTTTATTGTACAGTCACCATAACTTCGTCCACCAGCCCTGTATTTAGACTCAAAAGGTATTGGCTAACACACTCTTAAATTTCTTACAACAGACTTCCACAAGAGTGGAGGTGAACAAGTCCTTAATTCCCACAACACAAAACCGAAGGTGCTGACACACAAGCCACAGTACATCTGATATTCAAAGGTGCTGGCTTACAAGCTCTTCCCTCTCACAACAGATTTCAAGGCACAGTATGGGGTAGAATATGGTAGTTGTGCTTTGCCCAGGCAAGGCAAGGGAAGAAAACAAAAAACACCAGTCCTTAGATCCCGCATTGGTGTTGCTGTGTCAGTGGTCCGGAGCAGGGGCTGCGAGACAAAGAAAGCAAAAGAGAGAAAGAGAGGAAGAAGACAGAGAAAAGAGAAAAAAAGAGAATATGGTCCTCTACAGCCATCCAGTAGGGATGCATTTTCAGGAATTAATACTGTTATTGGTAGGTTCTTATTTGTATTTATATAATTGAAATAATGTCTGCCACCATACATTACTTTTGTGTTTGTAACAGTGAATTCCCCATATCACTGTATTCCATCTCTGTAAAGTTTCTGAGTTAGTAACTTCTAAACACACTGGAGATTGTCACTGACAGGAACTCTTAACGTGACTGCAGAAGCAGCAGCCTTCTGCAGGCTAGGCAGGTTATTAAAAAAATGAGCTGCAAACTATAGCCTCAGTAAAGTTGCTATCATTATGTTTTCACACTGTAGAATGAAGTTAATTTTAAAAAGTCATTCCTGTGCAAAATGTTGTCATAAAGGGACAGTGGCTTTCATTACCAGCCTGGTTCTTTGGGGAATTACAACCTCAGCAATTTTAATTTGCACTAGACAGAAAGTTGCTATGCTAGTCATTAGCCCAGATGTTAATTTCCATCTAAATATTGCTCTAATTATGTAAAGAAATTAGGCATTTCAGGGACTCTGGAGTTACTGGAATCATCAAAGTATGTGATTTTTAGACCTGTATTGTGCAGTGTTTTCTTTATGTTTTGAGACTTTGATGACAAAATTTAATCTGTTAGAGCTCAGGTGCTTTTGGTTTTATGCAGAAGAAATAAGAGGTGGTTAAAATCACAGCTGTTTGCTGGAAGCCCGGGCACAGCTCTGGCCATACGTGCAGGGCCCCTTTGCTGACATCAGTAGGTCTCTATCCCGGCGCAGGTTACGGGATGGAGCCCATTGCCGGCGTAAGGCTGAATTTACCAGCATTCTGACAGAGGATTAGCCAGGACTGCTCTAGCCAGTGTTTGGCTTCAGAAAATACCAGCCTCCCCTGCAGAAACCAGGGCAGCTCGGGATTTTGGAGCAGGCAGGGCTGCTTTAAGCAACTTGAGGCCACACAGGGACTGTCCCTGTGGTCTGGAGTCATCTGTCTCGCTCCAAAAGGGCATTAAGGAAGTGGATCAAAGCACGAGGTTTCAGTGCTGTGTAAAACATTAGGTTTCAGTAGGTCTGCATGCTCGTCACGTAAAAGACAGAAATCCCATGGCCCAGTTTAGGCAGGGTATCCCTACTCATGCACAGGCTAATCTTGGATTCCTTCCTTTGCCACTGCAGATGTTAAAAGCACTCCTATTTACTTTTCCCTTGTCACGCTGGTTCCTTGGGCCTTTGATTATTCATCTGAGTTTGTTTATTTTATTTTCGGAAGTCTTCATTGCCTGGCCTCCATCCCACTCTCCAGCCACGCAGGAGCCCTTCCAGCAGGAGGCAGAGGCCTCTCTCCCAAAGGCAGTTGTTACAACATTTGAGAATGCTGTTGTTTCCTGCAGTTCCTGAAGCAACCCAGATGTTTCACACCTGGGGCACAGATTGATTATGTTTCTTTGTAAGGGACACCTTGTAACTACTGCCTGAAGTCTGCCTTCGTTCAGCTGATCTCTGTCAGAATGAGCACTGAGAAAATGCAAAAATGGGGTTTGTGAAATCAAAATGAGTGTAATGTAATCTGATATTTGTTGTTCTTCCCACCCAGAGTGTGAGCCCATAGAAGCTATTGCCAAGTTTGACTACGTTGGAAGATCTGCACGAGAACTCTCTTTCAAGAAAGGAGCTTCGCTTCTGCTCTATCACCGAGCATCTGAAGACTGGTGGGAAGGAAGGCACAATGGAATTGATGGCCTTGTCCCTCACCAGTACATAGTGGTGCAGGATATGTAAGCGGTGTCTGGTGTGACTGGGTTCTTGGGTGTAAAGTCTGAAGCGCTTAGCAGTATTTTTCAAGTGGGTCAGTGGTTTGAAGGGTCAGATAGATTAAACATCTGCCTTCTGTGCAGGATACCTGTCCTTACTGCCCTGAATTGACAGCTCCATCAAAAACTACTATTAGGCTAAGGTACTTCTATGGATACATTCCCAGTACATTAAGAGACAGATACTGCTGCGCCTATTTTAATTTGGCTATCCCTTTGTAGCAGTTGCTGACTTTTAACTTCAGAATAACAAGAGCTGGGGAAATGCAGCCCTGAACTCTTGTTTTACAGTATTAAGCATGTGCTTTGCCGAGGATGACGAAGTTCTTCACAGAAAGGTTACGTACACTCAAAGTGTGAAGAGCTCAGTAAACAGAAGGATTATAAACAATTCTGGGAGATGTGCAAGGGCTGCAGTGTGTTGTAACATGCCTGCTTTTCTTAAGGGGATTAAACTCTGAGTGCCAAGGTGCTCTGTCACACTTCACTCACTGACTTCTCATCTCACCACCTGTGTTCTGTTCAGGGATGATACTTTCTCAGATACAATGAGCCAAAAAGCAGACAGTGAGGCCAGCAGCGGACCCATAACTGAGGACAAGTCATCATCAAAGGACATGAACTCTCCTACTGACCGTCACTCAGATGTGTATTTAGGAAGGTAAGCTTCAGCATAACATGTTTTCAGTAGTCCTGCTCACAGCTCAGCTAACACAGTAATTACTCCTGCACATGCTTGTGCTGGGTCACTACAACTTGTTCTACAACCACTTCTTCACTGGTGCAGGCAAAGAAAGAGATCGGAACCTCCACCTCCCCTAAGACGCCCAGGCAGGAGCAGTGACGGCCACTGCCCAGTGCACCCACCTCATCCTCTCTCCAACTCGGCCATGGAGCTCGGGTCCCCCAACCTGGCAACTCACTGCAGTCCCAGAGCCCTCCTTCAGAATCGCAACCTCAATGCTGACAGCCCGGAACGGCGGCGCAGGCCTGGCCACGGCAGCCTCACTAACATCAGCAGGCACGATTCGCTGAAGAAGATCGATAGCCCTCCCATTAGAAGGTCTACATCTTCTGGTCAGTACACAGGTTTCAATGACCATAAACCACTGGACCCAGAGTCAATAGCTCAGGTTTGTGTCTTTTTTATTTATGGCACTGTCTGATTTTCTGAGGAGCAAATCTCATTGAATAGCACAGCACAGAGCACATGCGCTGGTGGGAAGGTGTGTGGAAGGGAATATCCTACTTGGCTTTCCAAACAGAGTATGTGTGAAAGAAAGTGCATTAAGCAATCCTGAACAGAAGATGCGCAAAGGGGAGTAAATATTGCAGAAGCAATAAAAAGAAATTATTTCCCATTACCCTGTAATTAAATTGCCTCTGCCATACAGAACACTAGGATAGTATTAAAACAGCTACATAGATGGCTGTGCTCTGTTGAAGGCTGGCCTATTCTGACTTGCATGTAATTAGTGTTCAATTATTTCTCAGAATTATGGTAAGTAGAAAAGTGCTCTGACTGGCTAGTAGAGACCATTGCCATTCAAAGCAGATTTACAGTCCAGGGTCTTGTGGATTTTATAGTTTTCATACAGTTCATGCTGTGTGTTGATTTGGTGCATGTAGTAGAACCTGATGTACAAGACGTTGCAGCTGCATAAATTGTGGGCCATCTTACACCTGTGTGAACAGTCACCAGTCTTATTCCTAGCAGTGAAGAGGTGAAAAGAATGGAATAGGAAGCACTCTGATCATCAAATTGGTCTGTTGTACTGAGGTGGTAACAGCTCTTGAGTAAATAGATGTCTCTATCTTCAGAACTCCTATTTTGTCTAGGTAGGATAACGTGATTACTAGGGGCACCCTGAGGGTGCTCTATGACTGCAAACACATTCTACAGTAACGCTGGCACTTAAGTTTTAAAATTTAATGTACTGGTAATGCTTGCTTTCATATTCTGCTTCCAGTGAGGAATAGAAAGGACTGGCATGCGTAGGTCAGAACCCATGTATTTGAGTTAGAAACTGCAAGTGTTTTTACTGTTTTATTTTATTCTAAGGTACTCATTTACTTTCCTGGAACAGTGCCGTTTGGCTTAAGGTATCTCTTTCTTATGCCCAGACTGGTGATCATTTGGCAGTGAGAGAACCCAAACTTTGATTAAACTATGTGAAAGTCAGTGTAAGCAGACAGGGAACACCAGATATTTTTAGCTTAGTTGTGTCTCAGTACCACTGAAAAGCAGTAAATGAGTATCTTGGTGCATTCTTTTAGTCTTCAGGCCAGAAATAAATGAGAAGAAAATAGTTTTTCTTAGGTATGCATAATGAACAATATCTTACAGGTTTTTTCTGTTTAAGATTTAACTCAGTGAAACGAGAGGAGAGAAGAGCTGATAGGCATACCAACTTTATTTCCTTAGAAAACTAGGTTTTGTAATCTATGTGGGGAATACAGACCCTGAACACCTGAGGCTTTAGACAAGAGGAGCAGTTAGCTAAGGGTGAGCAAATGGACTAAAATCTTTACAGTTGTCAGTACCCAAGAGATGACAGAAATCTTCACCGCTAAAACACTGCTAAGCAAATACCAATTGCTCTGACGATCACTTCATAAAATGGCTTGCAGATTTTGGTAGAACACCTTTTTTTGATTCTCTCATGTGAACAAGGTTAAATGTTTGTAATGACCATCCAAAGCTGCCATGTTGTCAGTCATAATGTCTTTCAAATAAATCTGGTGGAAATTGATTTTAGGACTATCATAATTGTTAAGAGGATGAAATTAATTCATTAATTTCCTTCCCTGTCCCCTTGGTCCTGTGGCGCTTTGCATTCAGTAGGAACATGAATGACATGCTGCTCTCTCTGTGCTCTGACCCAGGACATCGAGGAGACGATGAACACAGCACTGAACGAGCTCCGTGAGCTGGAGCGGCAGAGCTCGGCCAAACACGCCCCTGATGTCGTGTTGGACACCTTGGAGCAAATGAAAAACACCCCCACTCCTGCCAGCTCGACCGAGTCGCTCAGCCCTCTCCACAGCGTTGTGTTAAGGAGCTCCGAGCCTCAGATCCGCCGTAGCACTAGCTCTTCCAGTGACACCATGAGTACTTTCAAGCCCATGGTGGCCCCTAGAATGGGAGTGCAGCTGAAACCTCCTGCTCTTAGGCCAAAACCTATTGTTCTTCCAAAAACAAATCCTAGCATAGGGCCTTCCCCTCCTTCCCAGGGTCCAGCTGACAAATCTTGCACAATGTAGGCAGCTCAGCCACCCACAGTGCCCAGCTGGGGTATGCTAGGGAAAGGGATGGATTAACAATAGAAGTCAGGGCTCCGTAACATCATTTGGTCATGTTTGTAACTGGAGAGGCTTTGTTTTTCAGTGTTTTTGAATGTATTGTCTGAAAGTAGCTACATTAACATGGGCATTTGTATTTTGTATGGTTTCGATTAAATGAAAAACTGGACAATTGTGCACAGTTTTAAAAAACAAACATAGACTTACTTGAAAACTTGATGCTGCACCATTTGTAATAAAACCAACACAGATCACAAACAGCTTGCCACGTTGTAACATATTTCACAGTCTTACTGTAGCTATATAATAACAGATCCTGCACAAAACTAAGGGGCGGGAGGGGGTTCAGGGGACACGGAGCCTCTCATTTCTGGGTCACCAAACCAAATCTCAAGCAGGTTAGTAAGAACTGAAATCTAGCATGTGAGGATTAAGTGTCTTTGTGGAATGTCTAAGTCGTCTCAGACCACATTTCTTATTTAAGACACACCCGAAAAAAATCACCAAACCCTCACAACTCATGATTGGCACCAAGTTATAGCTTTCTTGTTGGCAGTCTCACTAGAGGCAAGCTCTGGATGGAGCTGGAGATCACATTGCTCTCACTGATACGAAGCGGCATTCCAGGACGCAGCTAAAGCACATCTCCAGGATATCTAGAAACTCCGTTTGCTGCCCTCTGTAATAGTGTACCTTTTCCCATGAAGCTAGACCTTCATTCCCTGATACCACATTTTTTACAAAAGCTAAAATTTTTTGATGTTCACAGTTAAGCAAGCCAGGCTGTGGAGAGTGCGTGAACCTGTTGGTCCATTAGGCAGCGTGAGGGGCGATTAAAGGGATCAACTACACAGTAATTCAGAAAAGTATCCCATTGACTTTATTGCTCAGTGTCCAATTAGGGACGTGATTTGGGTTGCAATAGTCCGAGTTTCGAGCTGACCCAGCCGCGCTGACTGCCTTGCACAGCGCACTCGGTTGTGCTGACGGCAGCAAGACAGGGACTCTGAAGAGGGACTACCCCTTGCCAGTGGTGCGGGGGTCACTCACAGGACAGGCAGCTGAGTTTCTATTGCCTAGATTCAAGCTGACTAGAGTTTTTCATAACCCCTTTCTCCTCCACTTCCCCTTTTTTTTAATGACAGAAATCAATAACTTTCTTACGTCTGTGCGAGTGGCGACTGTCAACTTTGCTTAGTGTTCTGTTGTTAAACTGTGTTAGGCGTGAACTAAACCTACAGCTGTTTTGCACATTGCAACAGTAAGCCATAATATTATTTCTGTGAACATATTTTCAAACATCCAATCCATAAAAGAAGTTTCAATGAATAAAATGGGGGGAAAAAAATCACTTGTGGTCCACCTACAGAAGTACAACTGGCTGTAATTAAGATCTGTCTTTCCACGTATTCTGTAAGATGTCACTCTTGGAAAGCTTGAAATTGTACAACTCACTATACATAAACAATTGAGTTTGGGAGGAGAAGAGTAGTGACAAAATTTGATAGACATAATTGCTGAGGTGACAGGAGTAATTTCCTGTTGTTATTTAGGAGCAATTTATTCCTGCTCTGATTTACACCTTCTAGACACGAAGCTCCAGGTGTGAGAAGTACCCCATGAACTGCCTCTGAGCCCCAAACTATTGCTGGTATTTGCAAACCTTTTTCAATCCAGTCGCAGACTTCACACACATCTAGGCTAGAGGCAAAGTCTTAATCCACCACAGTGGGCTGTGCAGCATGGGTCAGCAAACCACCTTCCTAGTCAGCCAAGGGCCAGAGCATAAGCCAGGCCAGCCCCAGCTGCAGACCAGTGGTGGTCTGTAGGGTCTGCTCACTTGTTTGGGACCAGAAATATTTTCAAGTAGTTCCCCAGTTTACTAGACTCAGGGGAACAAAACTGGAATTTCAGCTTTCATTTACATACAGTTTTTGTCTAGCATTTTTAAATTAACCCACCTGGCACAATTGAGATGGATACCTGTATCTTTAAATTGCATAGGGAATTTTGTATGTTTAAATAACTGTACTGGACTCCATAATGCTTATATTAGAAATTGTTTAGCAAAAGAAAATATTAGAAACAGTGCATTTAGTGAATGCATCCTCTTAGTGCGTTCACACAGTTAATGTGTAGTTTGATGGTTATTATAGATACTTTAAAGCATAGTAAGTGGATATGTAACAGGAAAGACTGCTACATCTTCAGGCATACTAAAGGGTAACTCCTGCACACCTAATCGAATCAGTATTGTCCTTTACTGTCAAGTTTGATGAATTGCAGTACTGGTAGCTTCCTGCTTGTTGACTGTTACCTACTTGTGTCAATGTACATCTGTAGTATGTACATGTGAAAGTGCCTTTAAATTTTAGAGGAGCTTTAGCTTTGCTCTTGTACTGTTGCATTTCCATTGCATCCTTTCCTGTTCGTGTATGGCTGCATTCCCATTGCATTCCTTCCACTCTTGAAGATCAAATAAAAACATGGAAAATCCACAGTTCTGGAAGAGAAATGTACTGTTAATCTGTTGTGACAATGCACTTTTATGTATAGTACTGTACATTTTTGGCATGTACCATTACAAGCTTCAGTATACATTCAAGTTTGTTCCTCATAGTGTATCTTTATAATAAAGAAGATAGTTCTGTCTCTGTGTGTAGTTTTGCTGGGTAAGCCACCATGTCTTCCAACATGGATTGACAATCCACTTCCCACATAAGGGAGCATCCAGCACACCAGCATCCCCCAGCTACCCACACCCCACGCTGCCTCAAGTGTGATCACCCTCTTGGCCTGAAGAAGCACTTGTTCTTGGAAAGGCCCCTGCCTAACTTAAAGTCCCTCTGTACCTGAAGACCCCTCACAAAGAGCCACCAACTTCACATAGTTCTGCCTGAGCACCCATCAAGAGCAGCCAATCCCTCTCCCACTTGCTGAGGAAACCCCCTGCCACCCACTTGGCCAAACACCCTGCCACCCCACCTCCTGATCCCTGCAGGAAAAATGGGGCGAATAAACACTCCAGCTTACATATTTTAAAAATAGAGTGAAAAGAATAAAAAAGGAGATATTTCTTAAAATGGGGATATTTCTTGGAATAAAAGAAGAGATGGTATCAGGCTGGGAGGGGGCGGGGGGAGTGCCACAGTTAAGGGTTATATTCAGTGACCTTGTGTCCGAGAAATGGTGGCAATACACACCCTCACAGCTGGCTCCAGGGACCAGGGAGTCTGTGACTGTCAGGCTGACAGCTGCATGAGAGACGTTCTGCCATACATGGATCAGATGCTATCAAGGACAATTCCTGGGTTTGGACTACAGCTGCCCAAATAGGCTCACCATGCTGCCCAACATAGAGGTTTAGGGGGAGAAGAGCTGTTTGGAAATGCTGTTTAGGGGGAAAAGATGTTTAGGGGGATAGAGGTTTAGGGGGAGAAGAGCTGTTTGGAAATGCATTCTCAATCCTTGCTAAAAAAGCCCCAAACCAGTCATCCCTGGTTGTTGTTGAGGACCACCATGTGCCTGAAGAAGAAAAATGCCCCATTCCTGGAAGTGTTCAAGGCCAGGCTGGATGGAGCTTTAAGCAATCTGGTCCTAAAGCGGAAGGTGTCCCTGCCTATGGCAGGGGGTTAGAACTGGATGATCTTTAAGGTGCTTTCCAACCCAAAGCGTGCTATGGTTCTGTGTCAGGCAGTGTGGGGTGGTGTGGGGGAAGGGGCACAGCAGCCGCCCCGGCTCAGAGCAGGGCTGTCACTCCTCTCGCTGAGAAGCTGCCATAAGCGACTGCTCATCCATCAGCCCGGCAGCGGCCTTTGCACCACAGTGTCCAGTGACCTACTTCGGGCATTTCTTCTTGTCCCCTACTGCACAAAAGCTGACTAAGGCACACAGGAGGGGACAGCAAAGGTCGTTCCTCATTCAAGGTCCTGCACAGCCCAAAGGAAGCGTAACGCAATTTCCACAGTCAGATCATTAACTGGTGAGGAGAGGGGCTTATGTGGTGGCTTTTAATCTATTTTAAAATAAGTAAGAAAACACAAGAAGAGGAGTCTCCTGTTTTATAATATAAAGTCTCAGGGTTGCACTGTGCTGACTTCCTAGCTTCCTTCCAGTTTTCATAGTGGAAAATAGCCCAGCTCTCATGGAGACAGCCAAAGCTTTTGGCAGGTGGTGGAGGAACTGCTGACTCTACTGGTGCTCAAAAAGCAAAAGGATGATGAACTGTTTTGCTAAGAAAAGTGTATTGGCTGAGCAGAAAAAGAGCAGCAGTGGCAGCAGAGTGTTTAGCTCTCAGGCCACTGCTGCAAATCATTGTTTCAAGCCACATGCGGCTCCAGGATGTGGCATTGTCCCGGCCTGCTCAAGTGCCTCCTCAGACAGCATAAGGAAACCACGGAGGATCCACCCAGGTTTTGAGTTCTCCTTGGCAGAGACACACAGTTTGTTTCTTACTCTATGGCTCACATGGACTTACCCAGACCAGAAGGATCCACAGCTGCACTGTTCAGTCAGTGCTACCCTGTGGGACAAGCCTTGACGTTAGTCTGGATGGAACTGATGCACGGGGAACAACTGAAACCAGAAAAGTATTAACTAGAGATGGTACGGGGTAAAGGTACCATTCTTGTACATAGGAATATTGCTTTTTCCATGAACTTGCCTCTTGAGGGAAAAAAAACCTCCCATGATAATATATGAAAGCCCAAACAGATCAACAATTTAGCATCCTAAAACCCAGTTAGCTGAACCAGCTCAATTATTGTTTAAAAAACAAACAAACAAACCGCTCATTCGGACGTGCCACTGTAACTGCAGCTATTCCCTGTCTTTGCATTTCCCACAAGGGCATTTGCAGACCATGCAGCTGGCAGCACCAGTCTCTGCCAGCACTCCGGCTCCGGCCGACCCAGCCGGAGCAAGTCTTTCCTGCCGGGGAACCTTTATGGCTCAGAGGTGTCCCTCACTGCTGCAGCTCACCTGGACTGCAGCGGCCTTGGCCTCAGCCCCAGGTCCTGCCACCCCTCAGCCCTTTCCCGGCAGTCATACCCGCTGGATACCCTCCTCCCCCTGGCCCCAGCAGGGCTGTAGCCCTAGCACAGTGTTTTGGTTCCTCTCATCCAGCCATCCCACTGATCAGCGAGGCCAAAAGCAGTGGAAAGGAAAACAGAAAATGGCAGGCCTCGGAGCAGCCCACCTGATGCACCATCCCCACCAGATGTGAGAATGAAACTTGTGCAGAGGCACTAAGCTGGAATCAAGGGAGCGAAGAGCTCTGTATTCCCTTACCTTCTTACACAACAGGTAAGAGAGAGCTGGCAGGCCCAAGGGCTGGAAGGAGACATGCACAATTTGATGCTGACTGAGGGAGTAATAGAGTTAAATGACATAATCTGGGTCTGGCTGAATTGGACAGGTCAGCAGGCTTCCTCTTACCTTTCTCAATGCATATATGCAAAATAAAAATGCAGGAATACACTTTTTACTGTAACTCTGCAGTCAGTTGAGCCTCTGCCCCACGGCTGCACAAGTGCGGTGTGCCCCACTTATCCAGACGGATAAGTGAGTGAGTGATAAGCCAAGAGGAAATGGCCTCAAGTTGCATCACAGGAGGCTTAGATTGGATGTTAGGAAAAATTTCTTCACTGAGAAGGTTGTCAAGCACTGGAACAGACTGCCCAGGGAAGTGGCTGAGTCACCATCCCTGGAGGTGCTTAAAAGCCATCTAGATGTGGCACTTGCAGACATGGTTTGGGGGTGCACATGGAAGTGCTAAATTAACAATTGGACTCGATGATCTGAAAGGTCTTTTCCAACCTAAATAGTTCTATGATTCTGTGATCCCCAGTTGTGTCACTGCCATCTCCCCGCAGGGTCAGCATCTCCCACACTGGTCACTGCAGACACACGAGAACAGCTTAGTGATTCAGGCTGGAGGTTAAGGATTTCCCTTTTCTTAATTAACAAACTGCATTGGTTTACTTTTTTTCAAGTGGCATAGTAAAGGAATATGAACATGAAGTACAAGGCAAAAAAAATTCAGCTGTAAAATATAGACAAGTTTTGCTGTACAAAGGAGGTCAAACACTTGCGGGATAAAAATCAATAACAGCTGCACTGAGTGCTGCACCGTGGATAAACCAAAACCAAACCCTGCCTGTTCTCATCTCCGTGAAGCAAATCGATAACTCCCTTAATATCTGCCATGTGCCTTTTCAGTAGTGTACACTGACATTTATAAACACTGATCAAACAACATAAAATAGTGATTTACATTTATTTGAATTAATTACGCCCTGGGAGGGACGAATCACTGAGCCTAGCACTCCTCTGGACGTGAATGAGACACTCATTGAAATGGTCAGGCTTCTGGCAGAGAGTTTTTGATTGCAAAGGAATGGCATTAACACAGATGTCGTTACCAGTCGTGAGTAGAGAATTTAAATGTGCTAAAGGTGGAAAATGCATAAAATCGTTTACAACTTCAACACAGAACTGCTGAGTACCTTAAAACAACTTACTGCAACACATATTTTAATTGGGTTTTTTACCTGCTTCCAATCTTTTCTGAGACAGACATTACAGTAACACCCCAACACCCCCAGCAAACAGCACCAAGGTGAATATAACAGGGTTATTTTTCAATACTCACATATTTAAGCTGAATTTCACTCAGACAGTTTTCTTGGCTATTTAAATGGGTTTTTTCCTGAAAGCTACTGCAAGAGGATGTCAAAAATTAATTTCAGACCTAGTGTGAAGACCATTTTTTAATTTGTCATACGTATCATAAGGCCTATTTTATGGCTAAGTCAAAGTTATTCCGAACAAAATCAGTTTACACACAAGGTTACAATCAGAGATAGAAATGTGGCTAATCTGGGTCTGCTAAATCATGTAGTTAATTCTGAACACTCCTCCGTGCCCCTTCCAAAATCACAAATTAAAAACAAATAAATATATTTGTATGCACATATCATTTCTTGAAAGCATTGGACCAGGTACATTGCAAAATTCCTGCTGCATGTTTTATTTCTACTTAAGAAAACACAGTAATGTGATCTGCTTTGGAGGGGGAAAGCCCTCCATCCCTGGGCAGCACGTGGGGAACACCAGGCACCCCCATGGGAGGGACACCCATTTTCACACCTCCATAGGACCACCCTCCTCCTGCACCCCAGTCTGGCAGCACAGCAGATTCTGCTCAGCTTTCTCCAACCAGACCCTGGGCAATGCTGTCTTTACACCTCAGGCCTTCAAAATTTTCCCAGTATTAAAAATTAACTTTGTCAAACACCGGAAGTTTGGAACTAATATAATTTCTTATGTCCTATAGGCCTAAATGCCATTTGTATCCATGTACATCCATGAGTTGTGCACATGTTCAGTGAAGCAGCAGCTGATTTACAAGTTTTTATGTAAAAACCTGAGTTTCTTCTGTACCTGCATTGTAACATTGGGTGTCTGGCTTGGCCTCTATAGAAATAACTTGATTTTCTGCTTACATGCCAACAGCTTGGGTGTTTTCCATTTCAACTGTTCAACTGTTTTAACTTTTTTCCTGCTTTATAAGCATACCAGCAGGCTCCAGCATTTCAATACAATTTCTGTGTGCACTACAGTTCCATCTCCAGTACCAGGTACATTTATTTTTACCTCAAAGCAAACTCAATTTTGCCAGAGATCTATTAGTAACGCTAGTCATAGAATAATTCAGTTATGCTTAATGTGCTTTTCATTCTTAGTTAATAAAATTGATGGGAAGGCAATTCCTGCAGATAATTTAACTTTTCCCAATATTTTCTTTTCTTGGTGAAATAAATAAAGAGTTCTGCTCAGGCCTTACAAATTAAGCAGCATCTGCCCCAGACATCAGCTGTCGAAGGAGCCCTGTTTGAGGGTGCCCGTGCAGGGTGGCAGCACTACCCTGGTCCCTGCACCACAACCTCCAGGGCTCAGCCCTGCTCATCACAACATCAGTGGGACATTTTCCCCTCTGTTAACCTGAATGAGACTAAGGGTGAGAACATTCAAATCTATACAACTCCTCTAATGCACTCTGGATCCCGTGTGTCACGGTCAAAGTAAAGCAGCACTCAAATGCCATAGGAGATGGTCCACACCTTGCTCTCTTGGAGGAGGACTGGAGGTAAATATGTCACCTGTGCCATCCCTACAAGGCTACCGAGCGTCAAACAGCATTCCTGAGGGTCTTTGCCCTCTTTGCTAAAGCCAGCACAAGTATCTCCAGTGCCTGCTGTGGCTCAGTTTCCCCACTGCATCCACTTTTCAAAGCACTGGGAACAGTCATGTTTCATCTGACTAAAGGAAGGATTCCAGTATCAAATAAAACACATCAAGCAGGGAAAAGGACCCATTTGTATGTGGCAGAAATGCTTCCAGAATTAGGTGCTGCAGTTCTGCAAAAGGAAATACAAATCACTTTGGGGATATGACTATGTGCAGGAATATTTTCCAGTTGTTTGCAGTAGTCTGAGTAAGAGTGGGGGATAATCAGGTTTCTTCATAACTTCTGTGGAGATAGTGCTGAAGCGGGACCAGTGCTCTTCTCTCCAGGGCATTTGTCATTCACTCCTGTCTCTGGGAAATGCTGCCCAGCACCTCTGGTGTCCCACTTCACTGGGGGCAGAGTTTGACAGGGGAAGGACCTGAGTGCGGGATGCTCCTAAACAGGGCAGAACATGACTCTGTGTTACAGTGGCAAAAATATGGGACAAAAGATTCAGCCAAAGAGGCAATGAGCTGGGTCCAACTTATTCTCATGTACCCGAGTGCCGGGAGATATTTTGCTGCAGGGTATGCTCCCTGCCAGGACAGGGTGTGCAGGGAAAGGAAAGGAAGCAGCAGAGCCTGGGGGAAGTTGCAGATGTTTCAACACATAGAATATCAGGGAGGAAAATAAAAGGTCACTGTAATTCAGGTGAAAAGTGATGCTTGAATTCCTGTCAAGCTTCCTATCCACCACAAGTGATTTTGTGCCCACTGCCATGTTGTTGAAGGCAGGCGTGGCAGCCCACGCTGAGCTGGCCACTGAGGCTGTGCAAGGAGCCTGGATCATGCAGGACGTGAGACACCAGACACGGACAGGCAACGAAAGGCACCACCAGATTTTGTGCCCACTCACAGATCTGGTACAATTCTGTCTCCAGGATGACTGTAAAACTGTCCTGTTTAACCCAAAGTGGAGGGTCCTTTGGAAACTTAATTTCCCTTCGTGTACCATTGCATGCACTACTCAGAGTATGAAATTTAAAACAACTTATTTTAAGCTCTAGCTTGTACCTCAGGGTAACTGAATATTAAAAATTCATGGTTCAGTTCATAACAGTTTCTCACAATTTGTGTGGGTTTTCTGTGGGGTTTACACTTTTATGGGAGTTGAATGCACATTTCATGGTGGGAGCACTGGCATTTAGCCTGACGCAAAACCCCAGTCCCCAGCAAGCTAACCTACACAGGAACGTAAGACTTATTCTGTTGGCTTGTACTACAAAATGTCTGAATTTTGTAAAGGAAAAGCCCTCCAAAAGGCCTAAACCAATCTGTCCAACAGCCCCTGGGTTGCTTCTGTTTAAATCTGACTATTTTACAAGTGACATCTCTCTTCCATATTCAAACACCAAACCAGAGAGTCCTGCCACCTTTTAAGAGACTCAAGAGTTAAATTCAATCTATATATAGGATATTAACTCTACATTGCATCTTTATGAAGTATTGTATACCTAAGTTATAAATTACAAAAGCCTGGACTGTAAAGATATCATACAGCAAATAAGTTTAAGCAATCAAAAAGTCAACCGCAAACTGAGAAAATGCTATTTCTTGCACAGGCGAGCACCTCATTAATACAAGACATAAACCAAAGCAAAGCAGCACAGAGAGAGAAAACAAAGCTGGCTTTAATAGGATTTCCCCTTTCACAGCAAATTCTGCAAGCTTAAATATATTTTCCATAATAAAAATGGACAAAAGAATCTCTGTAACTTGTTCCTAAAGAAATATTTTATTGAAATGCTTTGCTGCATTTTTCATCCTTATAGGATAAATGCATTTCATTGTAAAATCTTATGTAAACCAACTCTGCTTTAACATAAGAAAAATGCTTTTTGTTTGTTTTGCTCTTTCTAGAATGAAATACTGCTGTGAAATATGTCTTCAGGAAATATCCTGGGTTTCACAAAGCGGCATTTCCTGATGGCACGATGACTTACTGGAAAATTACAGGTCAGTTCTGGCAAACAGCTTTGGGATGTCTCAGCTCCCTCATGCAGAGAAAGCCCCAAGGGCACACAGAGAAAACCCAAAGTACGAGTCAGGGCGCTGGGGACCAAATATTGCTATTAAAATAGTAAGACTTAAGAATGCAAAGGGAAAGCTGTCAGACTAAGAACTTCTTTTGAGAGAGACGGATGAAAAATTTAGCAGCCTTGTGTTTTATTTAAGGAGTTCAGTGCAGTGATCTGAGGACACTGTAACCCGACTGCTCTTCCTCCCTGCAGCAGCGCATGCTGCCCATGGCTCAGCAGGACCCCCAGGAGGAGTTCAGGTGCATTTATAAGTCATATAATTTGAGGTTTTCATAACACTCTTGTAAGTGGCAAATCTTTCCCCATACTCACAAGTCTCATTTCTTACCTACCTAAAGATCCTTCCTACGTGTTTCCTTCAGTTGTGAGCACCACAGGAAGGGATGGAAACTCGCTGCCTTTTACACTCCATCTGTTAATCATTTATGGTTTGCAAGTGTCCTGCAGCCACTGACTTTCCTGAAACGTTATCTTTTTGAGACTTCTTCCTTTTAACTGTATCTGTTAACATCACGTGTCCCTTGGTGAGATCTTAGAGTGTTTTATAGAGAAATAATCCCCATATTTATCTTTTTTAGAAGCCACTTGATTAAAATGCTACAACATCATTTTTCATTTCTCTCATTTATGGTGCAACCAACTACTTCTAGATCTCTGCAAGGACATAATCAATATCTCTTGGTTTCTATTTCCAGTCTCCATTACACACACACACACGAACACATGCATATAAACAGGTTTCAAACCCCTACCCCAAATCTTGAGGACGGGTGTTTCCCACTCCCGAGGCTTTTGCAAATTCCCCTAACATCTTTCCTAAGCCAACAGATCCATCAAACAGAGATAACATTCCTCAAGTGTTTTATGAATATACATATATTTTCATATTTAGGAAGACTAAAGGGGACAATATCCCATGTTGAAATCATCTTTGATGCAGCACATATGTTTTCCACCATCAAAATCTGTTCATGAGCATCCCAGTTTCCTTCATGTGGATGCCAGCTTCTCCTCCCTCTTGAACTTTGTATTTTAACAAGCAGTGTTCTGCAGTTCATTCACGGCAGAGCATCAAGAGGCTGTATTCTCTTGCTTGACTTTGTTCACAGAAGGAAAAAGGCTGGGCCACATTGGGCAAATTTCTTTTGGTAGTTCTTTGTAGATGCTGCAACACCTCATCAACACTCCTTGCCATGTAAAGAAGCAGTGATGAACATATCAGAGGAGTTTCACTTCTGTTTAAAATTGTCTCTACTAACCTACTAATTGCAATAGTTTGTTGAACATCTTGGAAAAATCTCTAGGAAAACATTCCCTTATCAGAACTTCCTATTAAAATATTTGCAGCAATATTCCTTCTAGCAAGAGAACAAATTTCTGAACCAATGCTGTCCCTGTAAATAAACACTTTCCCCAAAGACAAGGGATTTAACTGTATCTAGTAGAGTTAGTTTAACATCACTGAAAAGTCACCTCAGAGCTCATAAAACTCAAACTTACTCATTAGTGGACTTGCATGTCCTCTAATCTTGTGAGCAGTCTCTGCTGTAAGACGTTAGTTGTGTGACTTCCAACAGTATCTTTCACCTCATCAAGCTGCAAAGTTTTTCAGCAGCTGAACTCAGCTAAATCCACCTCTTTCAAAATACAGTGACAGAAACCATGTCTTTCATTTGGGAGGAAGAGGGGTGCGAGCACTCAACAAGTCTGGGCATAAATCTTCTAATCTGTACCAGTGTAATGCCAGAGTTCTTCATGATTTCAAAAGCCAGTTTTCTTTTATCATCAGAAGGACCTATAAGGTAGAAAAGAAATCACCTTGGTATAGGATTTCTTGAGGTCACTTGCCAAAAATCATATACAATAATATACCTGCAGAACAATAGCAAAGTTTACAAATCTTTATTCACTGGCGTCATCCGATCCGGGACACAGCTGCACTGACATCACAGTTCATGCCTGACTAGATATCCAAATAAAGATCCTGTGAAGTCTTTCATACTTCATTTATTTGTAACTGCCCCTTGACCACAGAGTTGCATTAACCCAAACAAAAGTAAACTGAGCAGATCCTAGAAGAGAGCAGGGATGATCTGAGGAGGCTTTGAAAGGCTTCCAGGGCTGATGCAACATCAGAAGAATAAGGTGGGCACTGCACAAGCCTCCCACTTTGTGATTATTTTTCAGTGATGATGCAACAACCCAAGGACCCTCTGGATTTAAGTCCAACACTTGAAAGATTCAAGAGAGCAAAAGCTTGGAATATTTTGTACAAAAAGCAGACAAATGGTAGGACAATGAGATGATGCAACACAGGTGGCAAACCTGCCAGATCTTTAACGGGATGGAACAACATTTTCCCAATATTTTACACAGCTCCTTATAAAACTAATGGCTCTAAGAAGCCTAAGAAGTCAATCAAGGAGGGCTGCACCAGGTTTGAGAACAGGTCAGTGTAGCTCTGTACCTAATCACTAGCAGAGACTCTTAGATACATCCAGGAAATTTTGGAAAACCAGAACTAGCATGCAGTGGTAGCTCAGTAACCTGCACCTTAGAGTTTACCTCACCCAGAGGCCTCACTTCCTTTTCTTTTTTTTTTCCTTTTTTTTTTCCTTTCTTCCCCCCCCCCTTTTTTTTTTTTCTTGAATTAGTACATGGCAACCACACAACTCTGTGAATTTCTGAAAACTTAGTTCTTTGGGTTAAGGAGTTTAACATCATTAACTGGAATAATTATAAATCTCCAAACAAGGGGAAAAGTAAAAGAAAAAAGACCCCTGGCTTCTGTAGATGCCAGCAGTGGTGCTGTAAGAGCTGGACTTTGCTTAGAGGGACTAGAACAAGCACTCCAGGACATGCAGCCAGTAGTGCTCCTCACATCAGTAGAATGCTGAAGCACACAGTAATCAGAGCTTTTTAAAGGAAAAAGGACTTAAAACATATCTGTGATTACTTTCCTGAATCCAAAGCAACACAGCCTCGAGCATAGCCTAGATTCCTACCCAGCACTATACATGTCCAAATCTCAAGATGTTTCTGAACCAATATCGTTCCTATGCTCCTTGGAAGCTAATACAGTTCTTCTGGCACACCCAAAACTTACCTGCAAAAAAGCACAGGACAAAATGAACTTGGAGACACTTATGAAATATCAGTGCTATTAAGCTGTACACCCCAAATTCAGATTTTCCCTTTCTTGGACTTCCTGGTGCCTGCAAATCAGTGTTTATGAAAGCAACACGTAAGCCCTGTTGTGAAACACCGCTCCTGCCATTTATCAGGCTTCATTTTGAAGTATATGGTTTAGCACAGAAATTTACATGTAGTGACGGATTTAGGGATTTTGAAAAGTAGCTGATGAGCAGAATATCATGTTCTTTTAAAATAGCCATCACCCTGAGTCAAGCTGAAAGCATTTTTATCCTTACAAAACCAAACTGCTGGATGTGCTCTGCAGTCTAGGAAGTTACTTTCTTGCACAACTGCAGGAACATAGCCAATAGGTATTCTCTCGGTTCCTACAGGGGTAAAATAGGCATTACACCCGCTCCCCTAAAAAAAGAACCATCAAAAGCAATACCATTTACATAGAGTGCACTTGTTGATCACCTATATGAAAAAGGCCCTGACAAGGATGAACTCACGCCTAGCTCACGAGTAAGGGAAAAAGACAGTGTGTTCTTCTTAAAGCCCAAGAAGTAAGAGAAAGCAAAGGCAGTTTAAATAAAACTGCAAAAAAGGATGCATTTCCAAGGCAGAACATACATTTTTCTGCATTAAATGGGAATATTTGAAGCACATTTACTTCAGGTCAGCTTAAAATTACTTTTTTCGAATGGGGATGTAATGTCCAATTGAGTTGTGTCATTGGCAGAGGTGAAGAGCACACACAGAGTGTCTGGGAACAGCCCTGGTGCCA
Source organism: Rhagologus leucostigma (assembly GCA_013397725.1). Classification (NCBI taxonomy): domain Eukaryota; kingdom Metazoa; phylum Chordata; class Aves; order Passeriformes; genus Rhagologus; species Rhagologus leucostigma. The sequence continues at coordinate 1,955,167 of VZTD01006068.1, read as the reverse complement.
GAACTATGTTTTATTAACACACCTTGTATAATAGTAGTGCACATTATTAGGTTTGGCTTAGCAATTTATGGCTTATCAGAGTGTTCTTAACTATATAAATGTGAAAGAAAAATGTAGCATGAGGACATGGAAAACCAGGTAATGACACTGGAAGGACATGTTCACCGCAGCAGGTGCAAGTGTTTCTGTACATATGAGGCAAATGGTCCAGCTCAGAGCCCCCCAGAATGGCATCCATCACCCTTCTGAAGGAACGTGATGAAAAATTCTGCTTCGTCACCATGACAACTCGTGCCACACCATTGCTATAGTAACTGGCTGAACATTATTAGTTTTTAACCATACCCTCAATGGCCAACGTGCAAATGAGGAGGAGCCACCAGGGCACTTAGCTCTGCCCTGCTGCTGCTCCCACCCCAACCTGTCTTCACGGTGTAATCCAATCTCCTTCCATGTTCCCCCAGCCCCACACTGTCAGCCAAGCTCCCCACCACTGCCAGCTCTCCAAACGCAAGTCTGTCTCATCATTGGAGCACCAATTTCACATATTTTACTGTTGGATTTGTGGTCTTTTTCCCCCCTGAGTGATTTATCAGGCTAAGATTAAATGCAAGTAGAAAATTTCATCTTCCCAATGATTCACTGAAAATCTGTTCTATTAATCCAGCGCACCACGGGGTGGCTTTGCATGCTGCATTTGCATCCTACGCACGCAGTCGCAATATCAGTTCAAAGGCACCGTCCTGTCCCCTGAAGAGCCAGGATTCCAACATTGTCATGGTGCAGGAATGCATTTACCGTGCACCACCAAACCCCATGAGATCATCATTTCAATACTCCAGCTCAGGATGTGACGCTGCCCCCCGGCAGCACAGTCGTGTGCAGTGATGTAAAACAGCAGCAGGGAAACACACACGAATGCTTCTCAGATCCCACCAAAGCCCAAAAGGTTGTGCCTAGATAATGTCTTACGTCCAGCTAACTTCCAACACAAAAGAAGGAAAAATAAATACAGTTATTACTGGGGTGTGACCCAGTCTGGGGGCAGAGGGTGAAGCACAAGCTTGGCTGTCATCGCAAAAGGATGCAACAGGTTTGGTGGAGTTTGTCACTGCCTGGGGACACCATACCCAGCTGACTCCCCAGCACAGTAAGCCTGCACCCCAGGTGCTGCAGGTGTTTCAATCATGCTGAAAGTCCTATGAAATTGGCTTGCTGTCCTCTTGGAGCACAGATGGGAGAAGAGAAGGCTGGCTTCTCCCTTGACCCTTGTGTCCCTTCCATTTTCCCTCCATTTCTCACACTCCTCCTCTGCCTCTTGCAGGTTCTCCTTGGGGCTGGTGCAGGCTGTAGCCTTGCCAAAACTCCTCCACCTCCATGCCAAGGGCAGTAGTGGGGTGGCACAGAGGGCTGCCCGCAGCCCTCGTGCCCAACACAAACCCAGCAGCATCTTGTGGGGCTTGTGAAAGGTGAAAGATGTCTCTGCCCACAGAAGGGGGTTGGAACTAGATGATCTTTAATCTCCCTCCCAGCCCAAAAACCCAAACCATTCTGTGATGACCCAAAGCAGCACAAGGACATCGGCCCCAGGGCGTGAGCCACCCAGCCGGGGCACTGCCCTGTCCCTGCCCCTCAGCCTCCATTGCCCAGTGGTCTGGCCGTACTTTGGCTGGTACAGCATGACCATTTATCAGACGTATAAGGTGATACCAGACACATAAATATGGTTATACCACACGCCACATACACACACACATATATATATACACACGCTGTTATACTTATATATATACTTATATATATATAAGTATATATAAGTATATATATAAGTATATATATATATATACTTATATATATACTTACATACCACAGTAGCTCTGCCCACATTAGACTATCAAAATCCTATTACTTTGCATTAGGCTTAAACGCTAGCTTGATGCTCCCTGTGTGGACTGTAACAGATCATACTGCACTGCCTTGGTAAACAATATTTTTTTCATTTTCTCACTGTTTAGGAAAAAAAAAAAAGAATGAAAAAAACCACTCCATCTTTTCTAAGCTGGAATGCAAGTTTAAGTAAATGGGTTTCAAGAGAAAAAAAAAATCATAAAATCTCTTTTACAGCTTTTTTTGCAATCAATAAAATAGTTTCTCGCAGAGAAGATGAAACAACATCATTTTAGTATTCATATATACATTAAGGTATGAAACTAGATACCCAGTATTGCTGTTTACAGCTGAAACAGAACTACAAATCACTCTATGGGGAAAAAAGCCTACAAGACTCAAACAAATCTGACTAGAGCAGTAAAATCTATCCCATGTTTATAAATGTGTAGGAAGAGAGTATAAATTATTTCATTGTGGAAAGAGATTCCTAATTACTTTTTTCTTTTTGTAATAATACCACCCTCTAGTGGCACTTTTTTCTGCTTTACTGAAGCAAAAATGTGGTTTAACATATCAATCACAAGCATTAAGAAATGGTACAAAAATTGCAAGTAGGAATCTGTTGACCTGCACTGAATTTCAAGCCCACACTCTGCAGTCTCTGAATCTCTGCAGCTTTGGAAAAAGCCATATCTGGCTCATTTCAAACATAACTTATAAAAATAAGTATTCAAGAAAATGCTACCATGAGAAACATAAAATAACAAAGTCCTTTTAATGCACAGTTGCAGAATAACTTTCCAGATGGATGAATTCCTCCACGTTTGGTGAGTAAATTACACTCTGAAGTACAAGCCTTATAGTTTCAATATATTATTATCTTAGCCCCCTGAAGAGATTTTCCTTGACAGCTTTAAAGGTAGATATAGCAAGAGCTTGTGACTGTTCCGTCTGTTGACTTGCACTTCTTTCTTGGACACACTACAAATTCATCAATAAGGTGGTGGTGGGATTTTTTTACCGTTCTCTTACAATTTCAGACAGAAACAACTAGAATGAGCCATTTCTAACTTAGAAGCCATTATTTTAACAAATCAGTCCTAAGCAGAGATGAGCCTGAGGCACCCACAGCATATTTAGATATTGAGAGCCTCACATTTTCAGGGATAAGGATCTGGGATATCATTTCAGTCTAGAGGGATAGCAAGAAAAATTAGATAGTGCCACAAATCCCACTAGGTTGGACCAAGATTTATAAGCATTTATTTTTATACTTGATAGAGAGTGAGTAACACACAACGTCAGAAATTTGCCTCTTGCTTTTCTCGCTGCAAGGTAGAGTCAGCAGGTCAGCCAGCTTGAGGCAACTCCTATGCTGGGAAAATTCAGCATACAAAATTTTAAAGTCATCCAAGCAAAGCCAGCCTGAGCACACAGTGCAACTTCATCGTGGGGATGGCTGATCAGCTACATCCAATTCTACTGAATTTTCAGGCAAAATTGTAGATAAATTGCTTAGGAGGGTGAGGTGGGGACTTGATTCATTGCACTAATTCCCCATTTCTCTAATGATAAATGAGAACCAGGTTTTTCCCAAAAAGCTATTATCCAATGACACTTGAAAGTAATTTGCTCTTGCTCTTTCCAGACAGGGATGCACGAAGAGAAAGGAAAGGTAGCTTTTATTTGGCCTACACATCTTGCTTTCAGCAGAGCTCCAGGCACTTTACTCAGAGATGAGCTCTACACCTAGAACGGGACTTAATCCATCAACTTTTCAAAATAGTTTGGGCAGATTTGCATCATTGGATTAAAAGCAGGAAGCTAAACCTGTTAATACCCCCTATCTCTCACCCCATCCCTCTGACAAGTGCTGGCATCTCTCAGACTGAGGACTGGAGCCAGCTGTACTGCTGGAGGCAAAAGCAGCCTTAGCTCTTCTCCTACAAGTCTAATGCAGGACTCCCACCTGAAGGGCATGGCATTATAACCCAGGTTTTCACTCTTTGAGTGCTGTCTTCCTAGAGTTTTACCTCTAGGTAATATGGAGGTCTCAGGCAGTCATAAGCAGTCCTTGGTGAAGCATCACTCCCAGTCCCTGAAGAACCAGACCCAACAACTGCACTGGGAGAACATGTAGCTTCAGGCTGCAGCAGCCACCCCTGATCCTGCTGAAAGCAGGGTGGCCCTTTGGCTACTGTTCACAGTAATGACTGTGAACCAGTTCTGGGCTGCACCCACCCAGAAAGGAGATGAGTTTCCCCTCTTCAGACAATTTAACCTCTCCTCCCCCATATGCCAAGAGAATTTTTAAGGGCCAGGGAGAGGAAGCTTGTTCCTCATCGGAGAAAGCAGAGGAAATACCTGGAGGCTCTGCCAAACATCTGCATAACCACACAGAAGAGGGAGAATTTGACTTGGATTCCCCTGATCAAAGCCAGCATTGATCTTGGGAATGACATTTAAGTACGTAAATGTTTAAGAGACCATCAGGCTATTCCACACTGTGGGAGGCAGTTTCCTCTGCTTTTGTTCCCAAATCAGAGGCTGAGAATTCACTTTAACAGGGACACCCTCAGCCTAACCTCAGCATCTCTCACTGGCCCTCATTTTGCCAAGGATCACATCATCCTTCCCACAGGAAACTTACAATTCTTGGTTCAAGGTTGTGCATCCCAGTACAAGACCATGGTGACACTGGCTCTCTACAGCTCTGATCTGAGGAATTCAACTTGCACACACTAAAAAGCTTCTCAATACCTTTGCAGAAAATGATGCATACCTCAGAGCCAAAAACTTAGTGCCACTAAATATTTTATCTTATCAGCAGTGAGCTGCAGAAATAAAGCACAACACTTCACTGCTCTGAAGCTCCAGATGTTAGCATGTAGCATTGTAGCAGCATATCCCAGCTAATAATAGGATACCACAAAGCTTGCCTTAATCATCTATCCAAAACCAGCTGCTTTGCCAAGACTGCTGATACCTAAAGATGGAACACCATCCTCCCAGAAAGAGTATAGTTATTTTAAAGTAGTCACATAAAACAAGCAGCTGCAACTACAGGTGGGGTCTAGCACAGCTTTTTCAGCACATAAAATTTATATAGATTCCCATGAAATTAGGCCAGCAATGCAGAGAGGCCAAGGAAAATCTTCTGCTCATGGTCCATCTGCAGTGCAGTCCTTCTGCATCCGTTTTCTGCCTGCCTGTCTTTCCTAGAGTTGCCATCTGCCCAAGCCCATCTTGTAGTGACTTGTCTCCCTTTCTCCTGCATTTTGCTCTTCTTGCCGCTGCCCTGTGCAGCTAGGGCACAGCCGGGTCCCAGCTGCAAGGTGAAGAACTCTTACCCTACCACAAACCCAGTGGCTGCAACATCACGTTGAAAGTCAGGAGAGAACTGAACTCAAACAGGCAAACTCCCCCAGAAAAGCTCCACAGCAATTACCAAAATAAGTCAGGCCATGTGTGAAGTGCACACATGCACAAGAGAGAGAAAGAAGCAGTTCCTGGAGAAAATGATTGAGTACTTAAGGCAATTTCATGGCAAAAACCTGTTACCTTTATCCTCCAAAGGAGACTTCATGTTTAAATCAGTCCTTTGCTAACATGAAATCGGAGTCCAGTTCCATCTTGCATTTGACTTGTATATTGTTTTTCCCAGGTCCCAAAGTATTACGCTATTGCTGTACTTTGTCAGCATTCTCACTTCCAGAGCCTCTTCTGCTTTTCCCAACAAACAGCTCCCACCTTTGCACAATTGCAGCCCAAAGGGCATCCTTGCTGGGCCACTCAATAGCTGTTCCTGTGAGCGCAACACTGACCTACTGCTCTTGAGGCTCAGGCAGACCCCAAGCAAATAAGCAGTGTTGCAGTGTGTAGGTTCCTGCGATGGCATGGCATGCCACAGCCTTCTCGGAGAGCGCAGTGAGGCTTGCTCGGGGAGAGCAGCTGTTCCGCTTCCCGTTCCTTTCCAGGCTGCCCCTTGCATCCTCCGGAAAGCTGAAGCCCCGCAACACGGTGATAATAAAGGAGGCGAGAATGCTCTCCGCATGGTGGCTCCCAGAAGCCCAGGCCCAGCACATGTGCTCGCTCCCAAAGGTAGAGAGCCAGCACATGGCATGGCTCCCCCAGGCAGAGGCTGGTACCCCAAAGCAGGACAGAATGCCAGAGACAGAGCCACATGCCGTGCAGGGTGCTTTATCCAGGCGAAGGGGGCAGGGAGAGCACATGGACCAATGGCCACAGGGCACAGGGGTGGTACATGGGCGGAGTTGGGGTAACAGAATGAATGGGAGAAACCCGAGGGAGTGGTTAGGGCTAGGGGCGGGGAAGGGAGGACCCACGTGGAAAGGTAAACACAGGAGAGGGCAAAAATACAAGGCTACAAAGCAGTTCTTGGTCTCTGCTGCATCCACCCGGGCGGGACTGGCTTAAATCTCTGGGAGTCTGAAAACAGGACTTCTGGAGCAAACAGGGCAGAAACACCAAAGGTTTCAGCCAGCTAAGTTAGCTTAGTGCCAGCACTCTGGAAGCAACCACAGAGCTCACCAGAAGCCCAGGACCAGCCACGCTGTGTGACATCCTGCTTTCTGCAAAATGAGGGGTTGTAGGCACTGGGCCAAACAACAGGACGAGGAATGAAGTATAGCGCACTGCTGATTTTCTCAAGCAAAGCTTGGTTATGAGAAGACAGGGACCCAGTGCAGTCAAAGGCAGCAGCAGGCTGACCTGAAGCACGTGCACAAAGAAGCCTCAGATAAATGATAGCAAAGAACTACCACTGGAATGATCACAAATGTCTCAAAAGGCTCGTATATGAAGAAGAGTGGACCAGAGCAATGATTAACTGTGTGAGTGCCATAAAATTACTTTCTGCTATAGTGCAAATATTTTTTTTAAAGTGGATTAGATAAAAACTACGTATTAGCGTTTAAACAGATACGAGGAGCTTGCATTACTTTAAGATCATTAAAGCCTGAATATTATGTGTATTATGCATACGTTGCAGTCCTTCACAGCACAATACAAAAGATATTAGTTTTCATTCCCTGCACTGTCTTTATGCAAAGGGAGGAGAAATGGAAAAATGTCTTATTCAAGAAAAAACCTGAATACCACATGCAAAAGAAAACAGCTTACAAGACATAAAATAACTAAGACTTCTTAGAATACATTTGCTGTCAAAATCACACTGCAGGCAAAGGGTACTAAACTAAATATTCTGCCAGTATCCTCATGGACTCAAGCAAGTGATGAGGTACATGAAATTTGCTACAAGATAAGCTTCAACACTGCTATTCTAAGCAATCTAAATGGCACTGGGAATATCAAATCTCAGTACCTGTTTTAAAAATGTTTAAATATGTCTGGAAGCAATGGCTTTCAGTATGCTATCATAAATATCTTTACATCTTGCATTTAAAGCAGACATTTATACATGACTTTCAAAGTACATTAGCACATTTAGTCTTGCTTAGCTAAATTGGTGTAGAGGAAAAGCTGGCAGATGGGTATCACCCAGCTCAGCAAAAGTCTATTTGTTTTCCAGTTCTTATAGTAAAGACACTGATCAATCTTTCCAGTACTGAAGTCAGTAATGAATATTTTTTTTCCAGTTACTGAGTTTCTGGTCACCTTTCCTTACTCCACAGATATGTTCCCTCCTTGCTTAATTATGCAGGTTTTCATTTCTGGCCTAGCCAGTTTTACATCATAGATACAGAATCACAGAATGGCTGGGGCTGACAGGGATCTTAAGACCACCTACTTTCAAGCCCCTGCCATGGCTGGAGACACATTCCACTAGACCAGGTTGCTTCAAGCCCCATCCAACCTGGCCAGGGATAGGGCAACCACAGCTTCTCTAGGCAGCCTGTTCCAGTGTCTCACCATGCTTGTAGCAAACAGTTTCTTCCACATATCTAATCTTTCAGTTTGAACCCAACAGTCATCCCATTACCTCATTTGTAATTTTAAACATAAACTCCATAAAGCATCAAATAAGAAACTGTGCCGTGAGTCTTCATGGATCTGACAAATCTATAAATATTCATTCATCCCACACCCTCACACTCCCCACACTTTTTTTTCGGTACCAGCACACCTCAACCCTGCAACACTATTTCATTTTGATTGTATGTCATCTCTCTTCAGCTTCACCCGTCTTCACCCAAGCCACTTCCTACGGCCTGAGTTTTCTGCTCCCCATGCTATATTAATTTAAGGCTCAGATCTTACAGGGAGAGCCACAGGGACAGGACTCTGAGACAGCCCCACAGATTTCTCCAGCACCCAACTCTTTCTATCGTTTCCCTGCAAATCTCTCCCATTCCCTCCCTTCTCACAGCACGAGGGTAATGGTTATGGCTGCCTTTGGTTCATCAACTGAAATATTCAGAAATTCTTGCCCACGAGTCACAAGGCTCCTGCGATTGCTTCCCCAAGACCCTCTGAAGAAAAAACTGCAGTAAACCACCTCCTTCTACACAGAAACATCACCCAGCATCCCTTCCCTTCTGAAACACCATTTGCCAAGGACAACGACAGGAGTTTGATGTGAGTTACCAGGTCTGCTGAACAGTCACCTCTTTTTTCCTCTCCCCATAAAAACCACTGTGAACAGCCTCTAGCCATTTCAGAAACTCGTAAAAGCTGCTGATCTGCTCCAAAGGGCAGCAGATTTCCCTTCCACCTCTTCCAACTCCTCCCTTGCAACTCAGAAATGAACATGTCTGTACCACACACAGTTTCTTCCTCCAGTTTTCCCTCCCCTTTCCCACACATACTATGACAGGGAAATACTGCACAGGCAGACAGATTTTGTACAACACTTTATTTACACTGCTGAAGACTGGGAATCAGTTCTGGCGACAGTTTCTTTTGTGTTACTCAGGCTGAGGAAGTAAAAATTACATGTTGTTACAAGGTCACTGTCCCACAGAAGGAAGTACACAAACTCTCTGAATACTGTCATTTGCAACTTTGTCCTGTTAAAACGCAATTCAAGCTGCAAAGGGTAACACTATTACAAAAAACAGGTGCCCTCCAGCTGCTGGTATATTTGCAACCCCTGTTATTTTCCAGTGGCAAAGAGCAGACTAAGCTTTTGCAAGTGGTGCTGCAGTCAGACCAAGACTTCAGGTGAAAGGCAGAAGCACAGATATTCGCAACAGACTAACACATAGAGCAAAGCATGGAAGGCTCCATTTGGCACAAAGTGGAAGGTCAGAGCTTGTACTTCAAGAACAGAACGTGCTTATATGATTGTAAAAAATCAGCATTTGCAGAGAGGGAAGAGAACTTACCACAACCTTCTGTGGGAGTGAAAGGGAATCATTAAAAGACAAGTTTCCGAAGGTATCTTTCATAGTTCAATCTTAACAGAAACCAACATTTTGACTTAAAACTCCCTTTTAAAACAAACCTGATGATGTTATACATTACACAGTGTCAACTAATGACCTTACTTTACTACACTTATATATTTACATCAGTTCTCCTGAACCCCCGTGAAAGTGCGTGCACAACTGCATAGCTAACAGTCAGAAGAATCCTGCAATGTAAGGCTAGAGGTACAGCCAAATTGACTCCCTTATTTTATTTGGAAACCCTGATTTCCAAATTAAAGCACTTTCAGGGTAACTAGAAAACATACTTTTTCCAACCCTGCAGCCTAAAAGTGGTGAAAGAATGAGGTAAACATACTGCATAGGCTATACATTTAAGTCCAAATCCCCAAAGTGTTTTGGCTTAATTATGAAATTATTTAAAACTGAACAGAGAGGAAAATAGTTATAAAAACCTGAAAACAAATCTAGGTTGACACTAACAGCAAATTATACAATAAATCATTTAGAATGGGCATTTCCCACTGCCTTTTTTTTCTTATTTTTTAAGCTAGCCAGACAAAACCACAAATTGAAAAGAGCCTTGGTGCTTTTTCCATGGAGCTGTTCCTTCTAGAACATCTGCTCAAATTCAGCTTGTCTGCTTCAGTTAGTCTGAGCCAAGACTGGGCCCACACTGTCACAGCACTCCAGTGAACACCAGCCTTTCAGGCCATGCTGCAGCTTTTCTTGCCCCAGCCCAAGTTATGGAGCAATGACCAAGCTTTACGAAACAGGGCCTTTAGAATAGACACCAGTGCTTAACAGAGTGTCAGGACCTCAATGAGCATTTTAAACCATTTGAAAACTAAATTATAATTAACAATAGTGACTTTTCTGATTCTCATATTTTTATTTAAAATGTGTCTTTGCAGGTTCACTTTTTTTAATGTTCCCTTGCATCAGTGTTTAGTTCCCAGAAATCATTCCTGTCAGGCAATGCAGTTTTCTGAAAAGATAGTATCTTCCATCCTCACCACATTTTCAATAAACTCTGTAGAAGACAGTCAATGATCAGACTAAGATAAAGTGCATATATTCCTTTCTCATACAGGCAACAAAATTGTGGACTGAAAAAATAAATCATACTGAAAATTGAAAACCACACCAAAAAAACCCCACAGTGGCCCTTCAGTACCCCACAATTAAGTTGCCCCACTGCGCACTGTCCAAAAATACTTTTCTTCAAGTGTCTCTTAGGTTAAAAAAAAAATGGAACTTAAAACATTTTAAAAAATGGCTCCTTTTCAATTAGACTCTGAGAATCACAAATTTGTGTAACTTTGAAAGCTACAGCTCCCTCAAGGCTGGCATACTGCCTTGACAACTTGTAAGTAGTTTGTATTTCACCCTTTGGATCCAGGTTTCAAGCTTGCAAAAGCTTTGGAGTTCTTAAGGGAATGTGAAATTTCATTGAGAAAAGAAATAAAATGATAGTCCCTTTCTGACTTCTTGGACTCAAAAATAACTACAATGGTAAAGTGAGGTTCGGGGCGAGTCAGAAAGTAGGTGCTTTGGACTTTGTCATCGTAGAAGTGAACAACCTTCTCCAAACTGTTGAGGTCAGAGGTTCTATCAGTCATAATCATGATCACATTGGGCCAGTGCATAACAGGCCTGTCACTGGGCAGAGACACCACTGCAGGATACTGATCCACTCCTTTGGGGGCTTCCCTATATGAATGGGGGTGATGATAACCATGTCCCTGAAAACTCTCTGATCCACGATTGTCAAAAATTAAGGAAACATTGACAGCATCATACTTCCGGATGAAGCTGGAAATTTTCCCAAAGTAATCAGGATTTGTTTTAGCAGTCAAAGTTTTCATTTCAGATGCTGTTGTCTGTCGACTAAGGGCCTCGTGAAAGTAAAAGCTAAACTTGGCAAGGAGAACGTTTTTGAGCTTCATCAGCCAGAGGAAGAGGTGCGGAGGTTGCACAGCCTTCTGAGACTGCCCTCCAAACAGGTGCTTCTTGGTCTCCCGCTGTTTCTCAAAAATCTGGCCCCAAGTCTGTAGCTTTGTGTGAGCACTGTGCAAGTTGACCAGGGATGGAAGGAACTTCCACTCAGAGATCTGAGCCTGAGCCTTTAAGAGGTGTGAAAGCACATCTACCTCCAGCTGGAAACTGCTTTCAAGAGGACTGAGGATTGGATGATGAAATCTAGAAAACATAACATTAGTCAAGACATGAGAATTGCTGTACACAACGGTGAAATCATCAGACAGTGTTTGCCAGCTAACAGACAAAATATCAAACATCAAAGCAGAGCAACGTGTAAACAAACCATAACATTCTTAATTTAAAGAACAGTTCTTTTTACATAATTAGTGTAAATATTTCCATGAACAAACAGTGCTTCATGTCTGACCAAAAAAACCACCTGTCAGACATTTCTCTATCAAAGTAAGGGAGTTGTATTTCATCAGTTCAAGAACAATCACTGTTTATCTTAATCCATGAACTACTATAACACCATTTATTTTTAAATTCAGGTGATCTTGTTCCAATTTAAAATCTCTTCAGGCAGTAATGTATGTCTTGATGGTTCTGGAACAGCAGTAAGACATTAAGGAATCATGTTATAAATCTGTTGTTCACAAAGGGAAGCTATGAGGAAGTCAAGCTGAGCTTGGTTTTGCTTTTTTTTAGTAAGTCACAATAAAATTGCCAAGAAAAAATAGTCACTGGAACCATAATTAACTCTTTCTCTTCTCACGTTTTTTCCCAGACATTTAGAAAAAATAATACAGATGCAGTCTACCTCTCTTTCCATGATACTCAAATTATTTGCAAATTTATAACATCATCAATAATAACATACTTAATTGAAACCATGAAAAACTGTAATGTAAAATTTGTAACTTTAGAAAAAATGAGCCTTCAGCAAATACAGAAGTGACCTTTTTAGTAAATGTGTTCCCTCACTGGCATTTAGGACTCTTAAAGAGGTCTCTAATAAAGAACAACGAAAAGTTCAAGACAAGACTTGATAAGGTTTCCATTTAAGTAAAGACAGATTTATCCTCTCACTTCAGAAAAATATCTTGGGTCTTGTTATTGGTTTAAAACAATAAAGTTTATACAGAATTTTCCAACTTCCAACAGCCCATCTTCAGACAAAACTAAAGCAATGTCACTATTCCTGTCAGCTTCCAGGACACAACAAAAAAACCCGTTTTGGAAATAGTTGGTTCAAAACCAAAACTACTTCATTTTTTTGTGGACCAGAAGAGAGAATGAAAATTTCAGGCTTTTCATCCCCTCTCCCTTCACTACTTTTTCTTTGACTTTCCCTCAAGTTCTTGTCAAAACAGTAACTCTTCAGCTTGTAAAAAATGTATGACAATTTTATCACTATCTGTAACCATCTCTTTTTTTTGGAAGCCACAATTTGTATCTTGCAAGGATTTGTTACTAAGATGCAAGCCCAAATAGGGCTGAGAAGTCCAGAGCATATTTACATTTCTTTGAACAAACAAGAGTCAACTAAAAATAATTTCTAACAGTCAACATTAAATATCTCAAATGGTTTTGGTATGCACCAGAAAAACAGTTTTGCTGCTGTGTATTTTAAGAGGGTACAAAAAGCATTATGCAACATTATTTGTTGCAGACAGTCCCATCAAATGACACACAACACAGTGGTTTAAACGCATTTGCAGTCAGATCAAGATTTTCTTCAATCTTAAAAGCAATTTAAAATCCTTACTAAGGCAGCACGGCCAAAGTCTCCTAGATTAACATTCTGATGTACAGCTTCCCACTTCTACTTCGCTTCATGGGTTTCTTAATGTTTCACTGTCCAGCAGGATTTGCTAAACTGTTTTAATCCAAAAATACACACCTTAGCCACAGCTGAGAAGCTTGATATGGTTGCAGAGTAAACTGACAAGTTAAGTACTATGTTTACATGCTGTAATTGAGTTTTACAGCGTAGAAGCATCCAACCGAGCTCAGTATCATGTAAAACAGACAAGCTTTTACAGTATTTCATAAGCCAGAGTTTTAAAACTTAAAAACACATTGGAAAATTGAGTTTTTCCTCCTAACCATTCTTGAAAGCAGAGGGATGGTAGTTTTGCTTTGCAGACTGTGAAGAAGCCGCATTTTCTTTTTATTTCCTTTCACAGATCATACATTCATGCACATATTACACAATGCTGACTAGATAAAAAACATTAAACACTTAAAAATAATTACATCAAAATAGGTGTTATAGTTACTTATTCATTTTATACCAAGTTTTTAAAGGATCCTGCTTCTGATGCTGCTTTAATTATTTAAGATCCTACCCAAACCAACAGTTAAAAATTTCAGGAAAAGTTACTTCTCCAGATGTATTCTAGAGAAAAATGGAAAGGAAAATGTCTAGTATTGGCCATGTACATGTCAGCAATAAGTAGTAATAAAATAGTAACAAAATAGCTTTAAACTGTTCAAGAATTAATGACATTTCAGATACAAACAATATGTCTTGTTAACAGTCAATTCTGCTGTTCCTTTACCATCAAGCAGGTATTTCCTCGACATTATCTGACCAGCTATTTTGACATATAAAGGAAAGAAACCAAGGCCAGAACCTATCTAAAAAAACACACATCCTGTCTGGCCTTAGCACAGCTGGCTGAAATAACGGCACACATCCTCAACTACAAGTGAGGAATATACTGACAGAGAGAAGAAGCTGTGTAAGGATGAGTTTATTTGATCTTTTACCTGTAAAGGAGAAATGCCTTGCAGCCAGTACATATCAACATAACATACCTCAGAAACTGATCTGAGATAATGAAGAAACTAAAAGGAAGGACTAAAGGAATATATCATTACACCCACTTTTTCAGAAATATTCTGTAGGTCACTGGGGAGGAGCACACTGCAGCTACTGAATTAGCTCTGACAGCATCTTAGATTGTCTCCATCTTAAAGATTGCTTGTTAACCCAAAGCATGATCATCAGTTTTTTTTCCAGGGAGACATTACTTATATTTTTAAAGATGTTATAATACATACAGTTATGTAATATATATTATATAAACATATTATATAACATATAATGTCTTAAAAGTACAAATGTATCGGTGAAATTCATTTAAATAGCATAGTAAAACATTTCGTATGCACGTATACTCTCCAATCACTTCATCAAAGTATAAATTTTGGTTTTCAGATTTTTAACAGTGCTGCTGATTCAGCACATGCTCAGAACAGATGGCAGCGGTTAGTTACAGAAATCAACTTCTCAAAAAAAAACCCAAACAAAAAAATGCCAACAATAAAAACACCCAAACCCCTAAACTTACTTCCCTTTACTCCTTAATGTTTATCACACCAAGGAAAATATATCTAAGTTTCGGGTTTTTATTGGACTAACAGCCCTGATATTTTAAATGGTTACAAGCCAAGAATTGTAAAACATCACTAGTAAGATCATATAGACTAGTTTTGATTTTCAAGTTGCAAAATTATGTAGCAATTTGCTAAAGTTATCCCTAAAAAAATAAAGGAATCAGCTGTAGTGCTTCAATTTGGAATATGAGAAAGCAGCACTGAATTATTTTGATTTTTCCTAGGTGAACACTTTAAAAATCATAACTGAAAAAAGTAAGACCTATGAATACTCTCCCCAAAAGTCTTCTTAGCTACTATTTCACTAACAAAGATTTTAAAAAATTCAACCACATCTGATAGTTAACTTCCTACAACGGCTACCTTTTTTGGTTTAAAATGAAGAGGTAGAATTTGAGTGTGTTGACAAGCATTTAAAAATTCTCTTTTAAACGGCCATCACTTTCAAGGCGTATAAGTTAGATGTGAAATACCCATCCTACCCTCATTTAGAAACATCCTGGGATTTTTGCAACAGGAACTATTAAATCTTAACTTCAAGAAACCATATTGGCAGGGACCAAAGGCTCAGAGGTGCTCCTCCTACTGGCTCCAAGACGTCTCGAGAGAAGTGGTAACAGAGCACCATAAAGCCCTCCCAGGCAGGCCAGATAGTTGTGGTGTAGCTTTTCGGTCTAAGCAGACGTATATTCTAGCCCAAAAAGTAAAATTGTCACACAAGTGTTTGCTTTATTTATGTCACTTTTACTGAAGTCCACATGAAATTAAGGCTTGTTTCTGCTCCCCTGCCAAAGAAAAAGTGCAAGAAGCCTTGCATCTTATAAAAGGAAAATCACTCTTCCTCTCTCCTGAAAATGAACATGCTGAGCATCCTTTAAGGCATAGGGAGGAAGGAAGCCTCCTAGTACACCACTAACAGACACCTTTTGTTATTTTTTTTCTTTTGAAGAAACTTCATGCATCTGATGCTGCTGGCCAACACAGACTTCACATATGAATTCATGAAGAGACTGTGCTGTTCAGCAGTCAAAGGACAGCAAAGTCTTTAGGTGTGCTTTGAACTTCAACATCAGGTATTACAGATCACATGTCTGAGTACATACTGCCAGTAAAGAAGCACTGACCTTGAACTGTATTTCTTTAAGATGGATTCCAAAATGTTTACCAGTTCCTCAGAGTTAATGAACTTTTGGGTGCTGAGCGTGTACATTTTTTCATAGAAGTCAGCAATTTCCATCCGAGCCTGAACAAAAAAACAGAGCTGTTCAGACAGGTGAGAAAGCAGCTCTTCCAAGTGAGGAGCTGTTCCTCCTAGTGCATTGTGACCCGTCGCCACCACCTTCTTCAGCTCATTATGCAGAGATGTGTAGATGGTTCGGATGGAGTCCTTTCGGCTGAAGAATGACTGACCACCTGTTCAGATAAATATGGAGGTATTACCAAAATCCAGGGACAGCAAAGATAGACAGCAATACTGGAAAATTCTTGTACTTCTGATTATATATTTAGTTGTTTGTAAGTATTATTTAATTACAGTACTTCTTTTAACAAATAAACAAAATTCAGTGTTTTATTCTGCAAGTAACTGAATTACAGAGCATATGCTCAGAAGAACTTTATGTAATTTCACGCAAGCTACACTTGTCCCACTTCATGTCTCGGCAGCCAATGGCTGCTGCAAAACAACTCCTTCACAGCTGCCTCAGTTATGACATGACTTTTAAGAAACCCAGGGTTCAGTTAAATTTATGATACACGACCTGGAAATACTGTTATCTATGGAACTCAGAAGAATTAAGTCATCATGACTTGACTGATCAAATTTTAATAGCCTCCACTCCTATTAATAACTCTAGATCTTTTCCAGAGAATTCCCTTAACAATCCCTCTTCAATCGTGAAGCACTCAAATTCACGAAGCAACCTTTAAATGGGAACCATGTGACATCTGTGCGTACAAATCAAATGTTTCTAGTCCCTAAACAATCTCAATATAAACCAGAATTCAAAGGGAAAACAATCACACTTTATCCCAGTGAGACCACAGTGCAGATTAATCCATGACTAAGACTTGAAGGGCGGAAGGGAGAACAAGAAGTCATCTGTGCTCCTTTCTACCTGCTCAACACTATGAGGAATTTAAAAGAGAAAACAAGACAGGAGTAAAGGGTCAAAGATATTTAACTTTGACTTATGGAAAGACTGTACAAATGTACTAGCCTTATTTCATAGTTTCTATTTACAGAAGACCTAATGTGCCATTATGGCACTCAACAGCTGCAGCAGAGCAAAGACCACAGGGATTGAGTCTAAATCTTTTAAAGATTCCAAATTTAGGTTCCACTTTGAAACCGCTTATAAATTTTGTAATGGTGGATAGCTCCTTCCACATTCCTTTTACACATACAATGTTCAAAGGTGACCACTGACATTTGAGGTAGAAAGGTAAAGAATTTGCTATCATAGTGAAACAGCTCCCATTTTAAGACATGAGTAGCCCCCTGGACAACAGGCAGGAGGAAGAATCATCTATTGCACTTGTTCACGAAGTAAATAAATAAACAAAACTTTGCCCCTTCTTTGTCACCTTTATCCTTTCTGCAAGCACCAAATTCACTCAAAGTCAGCCTTATAGACAGACCTTTGGCTGCAAAGATCTTCTTATAAGTAGTTCCAAGTCACCACTTAAATAACAAAGCCGAATTTTCTTGATAGTTTAATGTGTTATGCATCAGACTCATATCCTGTGATCCATCTTCCATGCCCATCTGCAGTTCAAAAAGAAAATAAGCAGCTTTGCCCAAAGGGTAATGTCATGAAAGCTTGTCCTGTGCCAGTTTGGGATTTTCCTATTCATGTACTGACGAAACACGAAGCAGCTGAGATCGTGGCCAAAGCTTCCTGAGATCCTGCAGTATCTGCATGGGTAACAGCTTCTAGGACGCTATCTCCAGCCCTGAGTACTTACACATATATGCCTCTAATATAAGGCGAAAAAGCTTTAACGTTTTGGTCACCCCAGTAAGCTCATCTTTGCCTATATCTAAGCCAGAGCATCTCAACACAGAAACACCTCTGGCTAAATCTTGGGAAGGGCGGGTAGGTACCCTGTCCGCCAATGAAGAGATGCATCGACTGGCACAACAGGCAGTGTACCACCTGCACAGCACCGGTCCTCTCGTTCATTCTTTAAGGGCAGCACAAACGGCACAGCCGATTTCTCAGCGGGCCCACGGACACTTACTAACCCAGCACTTGTCTTTCAGACGCACATGCACGCACCCGCCGAGGCAGGGCCCCCAGCCACCTCGAGTACGCAGCACTGTGCAAACACCGGCTGCCAGGTGACCTCCCAGCCGCCCGCTCCGCACCCGCGGAGCCCAGCGCGGGGCAGGCCCCCAGCCTGAGGCCGGCGCGGCGCGGGTTGGGAGAGCCGGTCCCTCCCTCCCCGGAGCGGTACCTAGCTTCTGTCCCAGGAAGGTCATGCTGTGATAGGCCTTCTCGGCCGCCGCCAGGTGCGCCAGCCCGGCCAGCAGCGCCAGCCAGCTGGACCCCGCGCTCTTGTTGGCCTCCCGCTCCTTCTCCACATTGTCCTTGGCCTTGTCGTAGGAAAAGATGCCTAGGTGCGAGAAGAAGGTCTCCAGCACGGCCTGCTCCACCGGCACCGGCGCTCCCAGCGGGATCGACTCCCCCATCCCGCCCGGCGCCTCCGCAGCCGCCGCGACTTCCGGGTCCGGCGCCCGCNTCGGGAGCGCCGGGCCCCGCTCCGCGCGTTCGTGTGCGCCCGCTGCGCGCACCCGCGCTGGCTCCTGCTGGCCGCTCGCCTCCGCCCTGCCGTCCTGCGTCTCATGCTCTAAGCTTAAAGCTGAAACCCACTTTCCTGCTAAATTGTTCTTCCAGTTAAAAAAAGTTCTGAACCCCGAGGTCTTTCTGAGGCCCTTATTCCCACCTCTTGGACTCCCACAGGACTCTCCAGCTACTCTGGGTTTATAGTTTCTCCCTCCCTTGCGACTGGGAGATTGTGGATTGCCCACATCAATCCCATTTTCCTCAGTTCATATTTCAGACAGAAGAGCTGCCTGAACTGATTCTCCGTGGAAGCGACGAGGAGCACAAGGCTGAGCCACAGGGCCAGGCGGCAGAAGGGGAGCTCGCTGTGGCAGCACTGACTGCTCCCAGTTCCGCAGAACAACTACCCGCCTGGCCCTGACAGCTCCCCTCCAGGCTGAGCTGCAGTTCTCCAGCTAACCCAGAATGAACACATTCCCAGTTTCCTCTCTGCACAGTATTTCCCTGCACTCTTAACAGCACCTGCAGCTGTTTTTAGGCTGACATCTGGACAAAACACAGCATCAGTTCTCTGACGCTGGTATAACCCGTGTACTAATTTAAGTAACCGACTGCCTCTTGTTCAGGAAACACCATCACTGGAAATGGGCATCAGATGCAAGCATCAGCTTTAGGTATGAAGCAGCCTTTTAAATAAACCTTAACTACACAGTGTCTGCAAGCTTCTTACTGCAAACGAAGCAGCCTGAGGATTTGGGCTTGGATATAAAAATTGTCATCATTTTCATTCATTGGTCTAATAAAAGGATAAATGTGCCAAGCCCTTCATCACTTTTCTAAGCACAGGCACCTCTGTATGTATACTTAAGCTTATTAAGAGCGGTGTGCAACATCCCTGAAAAGGTTCAGGTTAGAAATAAAATTTTGGCTTTAAATGCTTAAAATTTGAAGCAGCTTAACTGAAGTTATGAGGTCTTTATTCCTACAGCTGATAAGTCTGAGTTCTGCATGCACCAGAAGCCGCCTTCTTCCTGAATTCAACTGATCACTTAGTGTGCCAAAAGAACAAAATGGATGTAGGATTTTACAGCTGCTTGACAACAGACTTCTCTGACCTGGAAAGTTGGTTATTAAAATTTGATTTATTGATGGGCTATTTTGGTAATATAAGTCAGCACCTGAAACGTTCACTTTTTCAAGGCAATCACAGCTGTAAACAGCAGGCTGCCAATCGTTTACAGAAAATAAAAGAGTAGGAAGGGGGACTCCTAGATAATCAGGACACTGTCTCCAAAAGACAACTGTGAGTGAAAGGTTCCACTAAGACCTTTATTGCAACACAGAGTTGACAACATGTTTCTGTATTTAATAGAAAGTATTTGGTCTCTTGGTAGTGAAACGTGGTTTGTGCTGGCGACGCAGAACTCTGTGTGGCAGCGGGAACTTGATTTTCGAATCCTGCAAAAAAATGTTTCTATGTTAATTGAGGTATTAGATGAACAATAGAAAATAGTTTGCAATAAACAGCCAAGCTGTATTCAGTGACTAACTTATGCTTAGAAAAGTAATCCATCCACTAATTAAGATATACTTCACAAGAACTTAACAAATACCTTAATTCTGCATTATTTTTTTCAAAGTAATGCCAGTAAGAGGCATGTTTTCTGCACCATAACATGTATTTGCTTTATTGTGACTTTCTTCCAAATACTTCTAGCAGTAGAAGCTTGGATCATGATATATCATAATCATTAACACATGCACCCAAGTTTGGTTCCTGCCCTATTTCTGGCTGCAAAGCAAACCTATACTGCACAAGAGAGATCCCCTCTTCCAGTCCAACGTTAGACCAGGACCCACGGGCCACTGCAGTGTTGGCTCACTTACATGGAACTGCTTGACTGCTGGTCTGCGGCACTTGCTGGCAGCAATTTCCTCAACCTTCATGATCTGAATAGAGTGAGCACGGGCACGATGACGGGCTCCCATATCACGGTCTGGAACAACAGAACTCATTAAAAATAACTTTTATGACATTTTCCATTCAAGAATCTTACAGCCTTTTGTTCAAGAAATGTTCATAGTGCCATCTACAACTTTTAAAATTTCTGATCAGCTGCAATTAAAATCACCGTTTCTATTATATTAAAGTGATGGCACAAATACCACAAAACCAACAAGAAGCAGAAAATTCTTCCTGTAAGTTCTAAGCAAGCTCCTCAACAGGAAGTGCCATCTTACTCTTCTTGACCAATTTCAAGAAAGTACATACGGACACAGTTAATATACCTAGGACTATTTAATCTCTTGCAAGAGAAAAAAATCCTGTGATTCAGAATCAACACTGAAATACGATTACTGGAAAGACACATGAACTTCAAAACAATTTCCCTTCCAACAAGAAGGTGCAAGTAAAGGTAAGACCTGAGGATAGCTTTACTTTAATTGAAATCAACCAGCAATAGAACAATGAATTGATGTTCATCCCACATCATCAGGCTTTCAGAATAGGACAAAGCATCTGTACTTGGGCTACCTGAAAATTCCTCTATTCAGCAGTGCAAATCACTGGCTTCAAATCACATCCATAGCTAGTTCCACAAGTTATGTCTGTTGAAATACTACTGTGCTTCCCATGAAGATCTAACACACCTATTAAAAACTTACCTGTCACAACTACTCTTGAACATAAAAGTATTAGTCATTGTATCATGAAAAATAAGGTTCCCGAGTCTCTTAAGCAATGCTTCGGTATATTAACTAACAGGGATTATCGTACGGTAATGTAGAACCTTAAATTTCACTTTCAACAGCACTTCAGCTTTTGAAAGGCGACAAGATACATTTAATATTTGCACACATGACAAGAATATCATTATTAAGAACAATATTCTTTGGGTTTTTATGTGCAATCTGTAGTGCTTATTAACACCTTGGAGTCAAATATCAACAGCATCAGCTATACAAATGGTCTATCCCTCAAGTACTTCACAAAACAGACTGAAATCAGGACAACCATTAATTCTCCCTGAAACGAGGCAATGAGATCTTGGAGTAACAATAGGGTTTTTTTCCTGTGATTTTTTTTTTAACTTGTTCTCCAAAGGACAGATAATAGTATGTTCCACATGATCTCTGAAATATTTTCACAAGACTTAGGAAGATATATTCAATTATCTTAAAACAGCACAGTACAGGAAATACATACAGCACCTAAAAAGTAATTAAACTTTCAGTTTGTATAGCAAAACTCATTACTAGAATTGTAGAAAGACACACCAAAACGAAGCGGAAGTATGTTCCAGTCAGAGAAACTGTATAAAGAGAGGTAACAAGTCAGATACCACATGTACAACAGATTAACATCTATGGAATATCTGGCAACCCTCTCCTTTATTTTCCCACTGTTTCAGTTATTTTACCATGGAGTAAGTCAGCATGCTTTATGCCCAGTTTGAGATTTAATCTTCTACTTTTATACTGATCCCACCATTTTATACCTCAAACAGTTTATACTTACAGCACTGAGTGACGGCACCCGCAGTGGTCAAATCTCTGTACTCCCTGTACATGTTGTGGGTTCCACTACGAGAATCATAGCGCAACCAAATACCAAAATTTTTTACCCGCAGAGGAGACTTCTCATACACCTGGAATTACAAAAGAACATGGAAGTGGTTAGAGATAACGTACTATCACTATTTTACAATTTTAATAATAAATATTTCAGAGCTCTACCGAAACCACTGTTTCAAGTCTTACTGTCAAAAAACAACTCTTTGGTCTCTTTCCCCTTACCAACATAGCTGGATTTATGTCTTGGTAATTCAGAGTGGAAAGCTTTAGTAATTCAAAGAAAAATACAAGATTTCAGCTCTAAAGAGTGTTCTTGAAGAATCAAGATAGAGGAGTGTAAGCATACAAACATCCACTTTCCCAGGGTTATGAGCATCCAGATGCCTCTTAAGATGTATAAGGCACAATGAACTAAGTCTAAGAATGAGACAGTAACACACTGGATCATAACTTTGAAGCAGCAAGTTCCTATTTAGTTTACAGGACATATACCACTACTTTCAAAAACCAAACTTGTCACTCCTTTTCACAGCAACTGAAAGATGAATGGATTTCAACCTCACACCCAATAACTGCAATTCCTATAAAACCCTTCCACATAAACCTGCTGCAATTCTCTAAGAACCTCTCACGTTTGTAGGTTTTTAATCCCTCACCTGGCCACAGTACACAATCTCTCCAGAAGACTTCTTCATCTTCTTCAGCTGAGAAACAAAGTACCAGAACCGGGACTTGGCGACGACGTGGTTCGGAGCAAAGATCCGCATGCGGTACAGAGGAGGCGTCGTGCATTTCGGCGTGGGCAGGCAGCGCCCAACCACCTTGTACTCCCGCAGCTGGAGAGACACGAAACACAGGCGGCCCGCAGAGTGAGTGAGCCGCTGAGCCACCGCCACGCCCGCCCCGCGCCGAACCCGCGGCAGGATCCGCGCCTCCAGAAAGGAACAGCGCGACGAGAGGAGCTCAATCCAGAAGGCGAGAGAGCCCCTTGCGCTGGGCAGATCGATCTCCCCGCGGATCTCCCCGCGGTGCCACCCGCCGATCTGGGCCCGCACCTGGCGGGAGCGGCGCCGCCGCCATGTTGGCCGCTCGCCGCCTCACGGGCCAGGCGGCGCCGTTCGGGCGCGCACGAGCTGCTCTCGAGCGCTAAAACCCGCCATCGCCGCCCTCCCGACGGCCACGTCGGCCCCACTCCCGGCCTCGGATGCGCCCGCCGAGCCCCGGCCCATACTCACGGTGCCCGACGCCTTCATGGCGCTCCTCTGCCGCAGCCCGCAGGAAAGGAAAGGAACGGCCGCGTGCGCCGCCGCCTCACGTCACTCACCCGGCCCCGCCCCCGGCGGCCCGTGCGGCGATTGGCTGCGAGCAGCGCGCGATTGGAGGACGCTGCTGTCGGTCTCCGCGCGCAGCCCTGGGTTCCGGCCTGGCGGCACGGCGTGGCCAGGCCCGGCCCGGCCTGCCTTGTGTCCCGCAGGCAGCCGTGCCCCGCAGGCAGCCCTGCCTCGGCCCCTTGTTCCCATCACGGAGCCCGCCGGCCTGCATGGTCCCGATAGGAGACCTGGCTGTGCGTGACTCCGTCTCCCGCCGGCCCTGCTGGCGTTGGCGCGGAAGACGTGGCAGGGAGGCTCCAAGCGGAGGCACCGCACTCCCCTCGGGGCGGTAGCCGGGAGCGGAGGGCTGTCGGGGGAACCTCTCTCGCCCGTCGTCCCCTGGGAGAGCGAGGTCACTGGCTGCCGTGAGGTTGCTCCTGCGGATCCTCCCCACGCACTCAGTTCCATGGGATCCCTCTGTTTTGCGGCTGGTCCCGCCGGGCGATCGCTCTCCGGTGCGCCATGAGCGGGCAGCGGCTCTGCTGGCAGGACAAGCAAGGGTCTCTCGAGCTTTGGGCGCCTCACGCCATTGAGAGCTGCGCTGCCGTAGCCACGGGACAGGAGTGGGTTTTGCCTTGAAAGACAGTGTAACTGCAGCGCGGCTGAGACGGGTTTGTAATGCAGTTGTTCGCGTTTAGGTCGGTTTTAAGTCTGGCCCGACGGCCACGCGGGCGTGTGATGACGCCAAGCCCCGTACACGGCGCTGCGTTGAAGAGCCCTATGCGCAGGAGCCCAGTGCCACATGTGCAGACACAGCTAGATCGCTCCTCACGGACAAGCTCGCGCCAGCCCGAGCCCTGTCCTGTGCGCGTCCCCAAGCAGCTCGCACCAGTGGCCCAGCCTCGCCCCGCCGCCACAGCACGATTTCCAGATGCTGGAGGCAGTTCGGGGGCTGGCTGGGATAGCTCTAGTCTATTCCGCCGGTGCGGTCGGTTTTACGGCAGTACCGAGGTGGAGGGCGGGACTACGGCTCCCAGGTTGCCCCGCGGCCGGGGGATATCCCGGCGTGCCCCGCGGCCGGCCGGCTTGGTGTAGAGGGGCGGTTCTGTTTCTCCTCCTCCTCCTCCCGCTGCCAGCCGAGGCGGCGCGGCCCGGCCCGCTCCGCTCCGCTCCCTGTGCTCGTGGCGGCTGCGGAGCCGCGGGGGTGGGCGGGAGCACTGACGGCGGCGATGGAGCACTGACCGGGAAGGTATCGGC
>VZTD01006068.1:1896080-1930599 GCA_013397725.1 Rhagologus leucostigma | reverse complement strand
GGGCAGGACGCGACACGCGGCGCGGGTGACTCAGCCGGGGGGGGGTAGGGGCAGTGTGGGCTGAGCTGGCGGCGCCCGCGGGCTCCCGCGAGTCCCCCGGTCGGTTTCCTCAGCCCGGGGCCGCCTCCCCAGCAGCCGAGAGGCTCCGGGGAAGAGGGGGAGGCACCTCCATGTCTGCCTGGCCCCGCTGCTGGAGGACAGCGGGGGCAGTGGCCGGCCGGGCCCCGCCGGTCCCACCTTGCGGGTGCCACGAAAAATATCTGTTTTTCTCTGTAATATACGCTGCAGTCTGCGGTGGGTTCTGTTCGCGGGAGCTGCCGCCTCGCTGGCCGTCCATCCGCTGTGGTTCCGGTGGGGGAAGGAAGAAATCGTAGGACGGCAGCGTGAGGGGAGGGAGGGACCTCCCCGCACCTCCATATTCCGCTGGTCCCGGCGTGGTCGGAGCGGTGGGTCCCCGCCGCGGGTGGGAGGGCTGGGTCACCCTCCAGCGGCCCGGGACGGCGCTGGAGAGGTTTAAGGACAACCCGGCGGCTGTGCCGCCGAGCTGGACACGGGGGGCTGTGAATTCCCGACCCCCGCCCCGGCTGCGCTGCGGAGCGGTGGCTGGCTCTTCCCAGCCACAGGAGACCGGGCTCTGACCGAGTCTGGGGCGGGGGCAAGGAGGCCTTACTCCTTACGGGGAATTCCTGCCAGTAAAATTGTGCCTGATGTTACTTCCAGAGAGAAAAACTTTTCTAGTCCAGTTGAAAAGTTGTCGAAGTAGCAGTAGTTACACAGCTGTTGGCTTTAACCGCCAGTGTAAAGGGTCTCGAGCCCAGAGGCTGTAAATATGCCCAAGGTTTGCAGCAAGCAAAACCGCAAAAAAGATTGTAAAAGATGAATTTTAATGTCTTTGTTTTATTAGAGAGACAACTTGAAGAAATTCAGATGAGGCAAGCCACTGGCTCCCCGTGTGCTATCACATCTTGTAAATACTTAAAATGACTGCTGCACACGAAGCTTTCTTTAATTGCTGATTGTTTCCATGGTTAGCATCTGTAGTTAAAATACTCTGAATGCTTTCATTATTGGGGTATATCTGGATCGAAGTTATACACTTTGACCATATTTTTATTGTTAATTGGGCAGTCTTCCCCACTTAAAAGTGGGTTGACTTTTTTTTTTCCTTCTCCTTTCCGCTATGAAAACAATCTTTACTATCAAATGCGTTTTTAAGTATTTAGTAGGGGAAAGGGAGTAAACTATTCTGATGAGACATACCTGTATGATTTCACTGGTAAGGAACTGCATCTTCCTAATCACTGTAAGATGAGTTTGCCAGCTGACATGGTGTACTGCTTAACAAAAGAATAATTTCTAAGTAAATAAGACAATACTTTCTGCACAGCTGCATATTACCTATTAATGTTATCAATTGTTTTTGTAAATAAAACTTGGTTTAATGACATACTTGATGCTATAAGTGCATTTTGCAATGGATTTTGTGAATTATTAGTACTATTAAAATCACAGTTCAGTTTTGCTTTTGAAGTGTAACTGGCTGGTTAAATAGATTTGTGGTGAGAAAGCTACCCGCTTAAGTAAAACCATGAGGCATGAAAAGCTATTTTATTAGCTTTCCCAAGAGACTCATTCCAATATTTTATCTCATTAATTGTCTTTTAGAGTTGGCTAGTCAAGATGAAACTGAGAAAAGGCTATATGATAGAAGTTGAAATTTTAAATACACTCATGAGGCATTTAGAAAATTAATAGAACTGATTGGCATTGCTGTTAGCAGTAACAAGTGAAGAGAATATGTGTTTGAGTCACGTTATTTTTAATAGCGAAATTTGTCACCCAGGTATAAATCATCTGCCCAAAAGATAGTAATGTACTGATATCAGCAGGCAAATATGAAAAAAGATTCTTCTCTATATTAAATAGTTGTGTAACTCTGGACCAGACCCTAATCAAAAAACGCTATTAAAAAAAATTCATTTTCCCTGGAGCATTTTATCTTTTTTTAATCTGGCTCTTCTGCATGTTGATTATGGGGAAAACAGATTGGAAGCTGGGGATGCAGAGAGAGAAGACTCAGCACAGCAAGTTTAATCCCTAAAGATTCTGCCCCTGAGGGGGATCACTGTGACTAAGGCAGTCTGTGAGGCTTCTTTTGCCGCGGAGTCATCACTTTGTTCCAGACTTTCTGGTTTCTATACTGCCGAAACCTGCAAATTTTTTTTGTATGAACTCAATTTTACTTATTAAATTGCTTTTCATTATGCACTTTGGCAAAATGTATTCTGTCTTGACTTTTCTATAAAAGTCTGTCACCACATTAAATTCTGGGCTCTCCTTTTCAGTTCTGCTTGCTGTTGCTTGTCACTGTGCCACCTTTCTTCCCGTGGGGGAGGGTGAACAGTAGAGCCTGCACGAGACGCAATACTAAGAAATTCGAAGTTCTACCCATGGGTATGTAGGCAGCTTCAAACCACAGCTCCTTTGTATTTCATCTCTTCCTCTTGTCTCCTCCTTTCCTCTACCTCCTACATACTTACGTAACAAGGCCTGATTTCAGGCCTAATTAACCATGTTACCATGGGGGGGAAGGCGGGGCAGAGATCTGAAGGATAGATGGGTTTTTGTCCCCTCTTGTTGTTTAACAGCATCCTAGTATTTGACAGAGAAGTTTTAATTTTTTTTAATTCTCTGTGTTTTACTAGAGCAATGCAGAACAGCCTATAGAGGCAAGCTATCTTTAGAACAGTTGTCTAGCTCACTTGTTAATTTTATACTGAATTTTCTAAATAAAAATCAGTGCTGGTAAATCAGCACCCATCAGTAGGAACAGAAAACTTGTTAACAACTCAGTATGGTGTATTTTGTGGTTGATTTCTAAGACACTTGTATGTGCTTGCTTTAGAAGAAAGACCTCCTAATGACTTTGCCCTCACCATGGGAAATACTTCATAAGTGGGTTTATGAAGCATCTTAACTATATTGGAGTTGAGTAGAGATTTTTTTTTTGCAGTTTTCTGATGGGGAAAAAAAACCAGTGACCTTTCATTTAAGGAGTAGATTTATGCATATGTCATATCTTGCTGAAACTTCTGCATGCTTGAAATTTAAGCCTTTCAGTTGAATATTATACATAATGCCATCTGTCTGTTAACTAAATTCCCTTTTCAAGAGAACTGAGATATATGAAGACCTTAAAATTTCCTTGTTCAGTACAAAATATAGTACTGTGGAAAGTTGATTAAAGGACGTAGAATTCTGATACCTGTATCGGAAGTATGTGCGTTCATGTTTAGTTGGAGTACATTGTTAGAGGTTTGTGGGCCAACTTGTGTCATTGTTGCTGTGCTGGTTCTAATTTTTCTAGTTCTGCTGAGCAAATAAAATTTCTCTTTTTTTTGTTTGCAGATGATCGTATTTTCCCCTCTAGAAGAAGTGGGCAAAGCAGTTAGGAACAGGAAAGAGCGAATATAGCAATAGAGATGGATGAACAAGCCCTTTTAGGGCTAAACCCAAATGCTGATGCAGACTTCAGACAAAGAGTATGTAATTAATTTCCTCTTCTCTCTAATAACTGGAGGTGGTATTGCAGTGCAAAAATCTCATGTTTTCACTGGCTGAGGGGGTTTGGTGGGTTTGTTTTGTAAGCCAATGCATAGGGTTTGTGGTGGCAAGTACAAAACAAAGTCATGTTGCAAACATGTAAGCCGAGGACTGTATTATCAATTCTGTAACACTTCAGTTCGATTACACTTAACGTGCACAGAATTTATTTTTCTGGACTCTGACTTTAGTTTTTTTCAGTTCTTTGTACCTGTTGCTCAACTCCTTATATAGGTTCTCGTGGAATGAAAATCAGCCACAGAAAACAATTTGCTTGAAATTGGCCTGTTGATTCTTAGATATTTTTTAACTATAATTTTAATGAGTTACCTAGCTTTAGTGTCTTTTTAATGAAATGTGTGGGTTTAATTGTAGTGAAGCTTATGTTACTGTAAAGTAGGTTAAGAAAGTAATCATGGTATGTGGGTAACATTTACTGCCTAAGAGATGCTCTTATGAAAAGACATTATTATTTATATAACTATTTATTGAGTAATTATCTCTGCTTACTGATTACCATGTTGATTTAACTGTCTACAAGGTAACTTCTAGTAAAATCTTTCAGGAATGAGGATGTTAATGCTATGGTTTTGTGTTTGTAAAACAAATCCTGGAATGTTTAAAACAGTTACAAATGTGGTTTGATTTGCTAAGCAGCCTGTTAAATATGTTGGTTCTGGGTATTTGTCCTTTTTAGAAGGATGGATATAGCTAATCTGTAGTGATCTGTTAATAAAATATCACTAAAACTGGAAGCTTTTAGATTTATTGACCTTTTAACTGTGCAGTCTGCCCAGTTTTTAAGTATTTCATAGCAGAAGGGGACCTACATTTTCCACTATCATTTAAGATGCAACATAAGGGAAGCATCTAGTAAAACAATATATTAAGTACAAAAAAATCACTAGTACTAACTACAGGAAATGAATTCTTATTTTAGAACTTACTTCTGAATAATTACTTTGGGAGATGACTTTGGTGAATGGAAACCTTTACAAACTAATGCAAAAAGCAGCCCTAAAAATATCCAACAGCCAAACCTCTGCCTTGAAATACATAGGCATTCATAGAATTGAAATAATGTTGTTATCTAATCTCTGCTTCAAAACTTGCTTTACTGTTGTGTATTACAGGCCACACTGAGTCTTAAAGCAATTAAATCAAATTAACTGTTGTCAAAACTGTTTAGAAGTCCTGATAAGTAACTTGATTATCTAAAATTTGGTAGAGGTTTTCTCGATATCTGTAGAAGATTCGTAAACTGATGGTTGTCCAGGTAGTTAGTGTGTGAATGTTTTTTTGAGCTTGGGGTGTTGAATACAAGCAAGTGGTGCAACAAAGATAGTGAGTTGTTTTCAGTGAAAAATCTAAATCACCGCCTCTTTAGAATTTATGGGAGGCATTTTAACTTGGATGTGAACTTCCACCTAAATGGAAAGGCCCTGAGCAAGCTGCTCTAGTCAGCTGTGTCTCTGGAGGTTCCATCTGACCTCAACACTTCTGATTCTCTGACTTCTGTATTCAAGTAACAAAAATCTTTGTATTGAATGTGAAGTGGAAATGGGTACCTATGATATTAGCATTTGGAAAAAACCCACTCAGTGTTAAGGTGATTAGGGAGCCACTGGAATGTATCCAAATAGTGCTGGTTTTTTGAAGCAGAGCTGTTTAAATATGAGGACAAGTGTGAATGAGATGTATTGCTATGTGCTTTGTTCTTTTTTAAGTGAAACTTACCTCGATTTTTGCAGGCACTAGCCTACTTTGAGCAGCTCAAGATATCTCAGGATGCTTGGCAAGTCTGTGCAGAAGCGTTAGCTCAGAGTATATACAGGTAATGTAACTAATAATTTCTTATTTTCATTAGTAATATGTGTGGGTCTGATTTAGCTGTGCAGCATAATAGGCAAACTAAATTGTGGGAAGTTAATATGGTCTTCATACTATTTTTAGTATCGTAGTTGATCTATGGCCTCTGTATAATGCCTTTCAAGGAAGAACAATGTGTAAATTAAACTCCATGATAATTTAGTAGCCTAAAGACTTCTGGTGTTTGAAATCCAGGGGAAAAGAAGAGCTGAAAATTGCCCACTGTGAGATTATAGACTTTATATGCAGTAATTTCATACATAGTTCCTTGCCCCTGTTCTTATGGAGTAGGCCATCCCATTTTTCAAGATGCAAAGTGTGTGTAATCACCACTATTTTTGCACATAGTTGTGTATTTACATCGAAAATACTAGGTTGTCACTGTTTTACAGAATAATTCAATTTGTAAGGAAATTGAGGGGTGCATATCTCCTGAATAACAGCAGTAGTTTATAGTGAATGCTTTTTTTGTAAATGATTTATCAAAACTACTGACTGCAGCAGAATGTGTAGTAATTAAAACCACATAAGATTAGAAATTATAATTTTTTAAAAGTACCTTATGATTGTTGCAAGTTTTAGATAATAAGATGAAAAAGCGGTGTGGATGACAGAGCATGTGGAATGTCTATTCTTAATCTATACCTCAGTTTGTCTTTACCTTTGATTTTTAAGATGCAGTGTACAATTTGCACTTAGTGTAGTAGTGGGCCTTGAACATACTATTGAAGCCTGACAGATTTTTATAAGGGCAGGATACAGTAGGTATTGTAGTTTTGTTTTTTTCAATACTGAAATCAAACCATAACAAATAGAAAAAAAGACTAGTATCAAACATAAATATTAGTTTAACAGTTGCTCATTTCTACCAGATTAACTGCTCAAGTATTTGACATTTTTGCTTTGAAGTAACAGTAGCAGCAGGTTTGTTTTTTTCTTGTGCCAAAGGGGCAATCTGATTGTAATATTTGAGGAATTTTTTTCTTCACAGAAATGTGTACCATATTGCTTCCAGTAACAGAATTTTCTTTTCTAGTGATGATCATATCAAGTTCTTCTGCTTTCAAGTTCTGGAACATCAAGTTAAGTTCAAGTGAGTAATTTTTCTTGACACCACACATATGCATCCATTTAATTTTCTCTTATTATTCTGCTTGCAAATAAACTTATTATGGTATCTGTTGCCTAGTTGTGGTTGATGAGGTGTCTATAGTCTGGTCCAGAGAGCTTTCTTATACTTTACCTTTTCCTTGGAGAGGTTTTGAGCAGCATGCTCTGCTCTCAGCTAGTCTAACACCTGTGTATGGCCCAGCACAGACCCAGTTAGCAAGGACTGCTTGAAACTTAGCTGTTCCTGTCTGGAGATTCAAGCCTTACTCTGTACTCTCAATGATTTTTGCAGCTGTGCTCTGTGCAGAGTCCTGGACTTCACACAGAGCCCTGCCTATTCATTTGATAACCATGGCAGAGATGCTGAGAAAGTAGTCTTTTCACTGACTGGTGGTTTCATAGAATCATAATTCTAGGGGAAAATACTTTTTAATAATATAAATTTCACTGCGTGTAACTATATTTTTTTTTTCTCACTTTGGGCTCCTTTGGTCTGGAATTGAGCAACATGGAATCTTCGAATATCATCGTGACTGCTTGTAATACACAGAACTTGTGGGTCAGGAGCTTAGATAGGAGTAAGATGTATTTTGTGACTGATTTTTAGTTAGATGAGTGCACATGTTAAAGACTTTTTTATTTACCTAATTTTACCTCACTGTCCACTTTCCTCTGCTTGTTTCATTACTGTCACCTGCTTCCTGCAGTATGTTTTCTCTTGTTTTCCTGCTGCTTATTTTCTTCAAACATTTTTGGTGGGGTGCTTTTTTCTTCTCTTTAATGAGTGGTTGGCTGTGACGGGAACACTGGAGTCCCGTTCAGCAGTTATTCCTATTAAGGACTCTACAAGCCTATAGCTAACACTCTTTGCAACAGAGTATTCTCAGCTTCACTAGTCCTGGCAGAGGTATGGGTAGTATTTGAGGTGGGCTGGATATAATGTCAAAATTTGCCAGGACTGTATGTATGGCATAAAGCAGAATTACTTCCTTGGGTTTTTTGACATAAGTCTGATAATAAATGTAATGTAGGTCAGATAAGTGAAGGACTTCTTGTACTCAGTAGTGATAGTCTTCAATGTGTAGTAAACAAGTTCAAGCATATACAGATGTCCCTTCCTTCTCCTCTTGGTTTATGGTCAAATGTGTATTTTTATCAGGGTCATACGTCCTGTCCCTGACAGAGCAGCCTTCCTGCAAAATTTCAAGCTTCTTATCCAATATAGGAGGCAGTAATGCCTCAAAATGTGATCCATTATGTTGGGTAAAATGTTTTTCATTATTATTGCCTTTGAGTCAAAATTTTAACATTCAAATAGCTTTGTAAATTGCTGTCCTAGAAACCTTTCATTTACGTAAATGTGGAGTGTTATATACCATATAAGAGTTTTTGCTTTACTGAGTGTTGGTCCTTGTCATGAAGCACAGTTGTATTTTGACCTCAATATTTTTTGTTTCAGATACTCTGAACTTACTGAAGTCCAGCAGCAGCTAATTAGGGAAACACTTGTAACATGGCTGCAAGCACAGGTACGTATGTCCTTCACAGCAGTCTTACATGTTAGGCTTTTAGGCTAACATAGCGCATTGAGTGTGGACTAAGTGTTTAATCTGTCGTTTGAGTTTAAAGATGGCTTCCTGAAGATATTTGGTATGTGATGGTTAAAGGTTTATGAGAAATTTCTTTAAATCAAATGTCGTAAAGAAGTCCATGCCTGAACTTATTACTAAATATATAACTCTTGCATCAGATAATGATTGTGGTTTAATCAATTATGTGTGGAATAAGGTTCCCTTTAGAGAGGTATCATACAGATTCCTGATGTTTCTGAGTGTCTGGAGGAGGAGCTCTAATTCTGTTTCTACGATCCTCCTGAGTGAGCTCCTGTCTACTTAGAATGCTGGCAGATGTTTATCACTCTTCCGTTAGTACCATGGCAGAGTGTGGACTACTCTTTCTTCTGGAGTTAGTTCCTGTAGCTGAACTTGTAGTATCAGCCCCACCCAGGAGTTTGCAGTCAGCAGAACCATCCACTGGGCTTATACGAGTCTCTGCCCGTGCCTGCCATTATATAGTTGTCCTTTGACTTCTGCACTGAGGATTAACATAGTTGCTGTGTTGAAAATGTAACAGTAGGAAACGGAATATAACACAGCTTGAAAAAGAACAGATCATTATGAAGTGGATTAATTTGCTTTTCTCTTTGTGGCAAACTGTTCCATTTAGGCCTTTTTAAAAGGGAAAGGAGAGAAGAGGAGATTGGTAGTGACATATTTTATTTTTCCCCTTAAATTTAGGAACTTCTCTTACTATTCTTTGCACTAACATTTAACACAGGCACAAGCTACCTACAGGAGGACTGTAACTTTGACCAAACTGACAAATGACCTTTTAGTCTTTGAGTAGTACACTTAATTTCTTGGTACTGAATGAAAGGCTTAGGACTGTGTCACCCATAGAGAACATTTTCCCTATTGCATGACAATATAGCCAAATTTTCTTCAAATTCCTTGGAAATGTAAGGGTTTATTTATTGGTCTCAGCCAGGAAGAGAGGTAGTACATTAATCACTACAGAGAGTTCAACAAACCCATAAGATTCTTCTCTAATTTATTAAGAATATACAGATGAAATGTCTTGTTTCTGCCAGATGCTGAATCCCCAGCCTGAGAAGACTTTTATTCGCAACAAAGCAGCACAAGTCTTTGCCTTGCTTTTTGTTACTGAATATCTCACAAAATGGCCCAAGTTTTTTTTTGACATTCTGTCGGTAGTTGACCTTAATCCACGAGGTGTGGATATGTACCTCAGAATCCTGATGGCTGTCGATGCTGAGCTGGTGGACCGGGATGTTGTTCATACATCAGAGGCAAGTTATTATTTTGCATTAACACTTGTTTTAAATTTTTAAGAAGTTCTCTTACTTTAATTAAAGCAGAAGATTTTTAAATAATGCTTTTTTCTTGTGGCAGCTCTGCATTAGACACATTAGGTAGTTTAAATCCAAAAGTCATATGTTGTTTAATGCTTTTTATGATTTCATACTTTTCAGCTAATTTTTTTTTTTGCTTGAAAGCTTTCAAGGAAAAATTAATCAACCAAGTTTGCCGATGTAATGCTTTGTAATGCCAGTGTAATGACTCATTTTAAAATGATAATTTTTGCTAGTGCATGTTTTAAGGGGTCCTAACATGAAAAGTCCTTTTAATGGTCTAGGGAACTGCTCTGCTTTTTCTGCCTTTTTTTTCAGTGTTTGGGCATCGTGGCTAAAAAAAAGGAAAACCTAGGATATTTTTGTTTTATTTGTTGGAAAGGAAAAAAAGCATTCTCTTTAGGTTTCTGATTTGAGTTACTTATCTTGCTATGATACGCGATGTTTGGCAGCGGATACGAAAATGCTGCTGATTTGACAAGATCCTAATCTGTGACAAGACTGATTTATCTTTTTTCTGTATTGATAGGAGGCTCGTAGGAACACCTTATTAAAAGATACTATGAGGGAACAGTGCATTCCAAGTTTGGTGGAATCGTGGTACCAAATCTTACAAAACTATCAATACAATAACTCAGAGTTGACTTGCCAGTGCCTTGAAGTAGTTGGAGCTTATGTATCCTGGATAGATTTGAGCCTGATAGCCAATGAAAGGTAAGAAGGTTTTGATGGAAAGGGTTTGCAAAAATAACCTTGGTAGTGTGCTGACTGTATAGAATGAAATAGAATCCAAAATCGTCTTTGAAGGACTTTTATATATCTTTGGAGTTTTGGGAATTTTGGGAGAGTGACTGTTTTTGCAAGCCAGGCTGATATAATGGCCAAACTAAACTCTGCTCAGTTTGCTGTGTTCTCTCTTTAAAATGTATAAAACGTTGAGTTTTGTCAGTACGATAGACTTTAACACTGTTTTATAAAAAGAGATCATTGTAAATATGCACACAAATAATATAAAGCTTTATGCCATGTTACTTTGTACATACAAAGCTAAACTTTTTTTTCTCTGAAGGTTTATAAATATGCTGCTAGGTCACATGTCTGTGGAAGTTCTCCGGGAAGAAGCCTGTGATTGTTTGTTTGAAATTGTAAATAAGGGAATGGACCCAATTGATAAAACAAAATTGGTTGAGTCTTTATGTCAAGTATTGCAGTCTGCTGGCCTCTTCAGTATTGATCAGGTTTGTGTATTGATTTTTAACAATAGGAATGAGTCATAGGTTTCTGACAGTTCTTAAATAAGCAGATGCACAGAAAATTATAAAACAGTCCATAGATTAGAGGGAAATACATGTGCTTTTGCATCAAAGCTGAACACTTCTTACAGTTTTCTTACATTTTAAATTTAAGAGCTTGTTATTAATGTTCATTATTAATATGAACACACAGTGTTTCATTCTAGAAGCAAGATATTACGTAACTCCTCTGTTCCTCTCCTAAAGCATGTTGTGCCTGCTGTTAATACTGCTTCTGTGTTTCCTTGTCTTGAATCTTCCTGCCTGAATGATTCTGTAATAGGTATTGTAACCAAGATAGCTGATCTAATGTCTCACCCTAAAAAATTCTATGCATAATTAGGTAGGGGAAAGAGCTTTCTTAAGGACACGTATACTGTTTTGCGTGTGTGCACCATCAAACATGAGGCTTGAAATGCTTATCTGTAAACTGGAAAAGTATACCTACTAACTAAACACACGTTCCCTGGCAGTTGCCGTGTTTAAGGAATAGCTCTTCACTACCTGCTGTGGAGAAAGAGCAACCAGTCCTTATGAAGCTGTAGTTCTTAGATTTCAAGGCTTTTACCTCTTTATTTTGAAACCTTTGTCAAATTTGTATTCCTACTAATAAAAATCTTACCTCAGTCTTTTTTAGGTAGGCTTGTTATTCTTTCACTTTTGTACAGTTATGGCAGAGACCAAAGCATCTCTTTGAGGTGACTGCTTTAGGAGTATTTCTCAATTCTGATCAATGTATTTTTGCAAAAGCCAGCCAGAAGTATTAACTCACTCTTACAGGCAGTACTGAAAGGTACTCCTTATCAGTATTTCTGAAGTGAGCTACAGCTGTTAATTCTTTGAAGGTTTCCCATAAAAAGATTTTCCTCTTATACAGCCTAAAATTTATGGTAGGCATGTGCTGCTGCTTTTCTTTTGAACCTGCTCTTGCTGTAAAGAGAGAAACAAACAAATCTGAAGAGATGAAACAAACTACTGTTGTGTAATGGAGGACAGCCAAATGTGGCATTGCTTTAACTTTTCTCTCTCTCCATTCCCAGGGGAAAATGAACCAGGCAATTGTAGTTTCCAGCTAGGAGACAAGTGTTGGTTTAATTCTACATACTAGACATGGGTAGTACAGTCTATAATCTCATGTTATTTAAACATAAGCTCTGTTAGTATTTTTAATCAGGTGTCTTTTCTTGCAGGAAGATGATGTGGATTTTCTGGCCAGATTTTCTAAGCTGGTCAATGGGATGGGGCAAGCATTAATAGCTAGCTGGACTAAACTGATAAAAAATGGTGATATGAAGAGTGCTCAAGACACTCTACAAGCTATTGAAGCAAAAGTGGCCCTAATGTTGCAACTTCTAATTCACGAAGATGACGACATCTCTTCTAACATCATTGGCTTTTGTTACGACTACCTTCACATCCTGAAACAAGTAAATATGTCTGGCTTCAATTTAACACCCATTCTGGCATGATTTCATTTGATTTTTGTGTGAATGTCTCATATTATGTGCAAACTGACTTGCAAAATAGGTTTTCTGACTAAGTAGCATTCAGTATCTTTAATGCCTGTGGTCATGCTATTTCTGTAGTGTTGTTTAGAGATCTGAAGGAGTTTAATTAAATCTTATGTTAAGGGGAAAGAAGGTTTGCAGATCATATGGCTGTTAAAAAAGCAAGTCTTTCTTCTCATATTAGACAGTAATGAAGGAGTTAGAATACAAAAAAATAACACTTGAATTTTATTTTACAGCTTTCTGCACTTTCAGACCAACAAAAAGCTAATGTAGAGGTAGGTATTTTTTTACTACAGATTTTGTACTTCAAGGACACATTAGATCAGAATATTTCATTTTGCTGAAACAAACCACATTTCATTTATATGCCTCAATGTGTATGTGACAGTAATTAAAAGTGAAGACTTCAAAGTAAGGAGTGTGTTCATCTTTTGCTAAGTAACTACAGTTGTTTCTTTAAAAATAGTAAACCTATATTGAATTGTGTATGAAGATGAAAGCCATTTTAGAGCTGGTCTTCCCAAACAACCCTTATGCATATGTTGGCAAGCTCCTCTGCAGGCTATACTGTTCACAGAATATTCTTAAATCAACAGGGAAGAGTTGTTTTCTTGTAGTTTTTTATTTTTATTAAAACCTGCCCTAATTCCAAAGAAGTGGAAGAAGTCTAGGAAGGGTTGTCATAAATATAACTCTTAATAATGTAAGTTAAACTTAAGACAAAAGCAACAATTGAGAGATAACAGTTGTAATTATGAGCAATTATATGTTAAACATTACATCAAATATACATTAAGCTCAAGTTTATGTGCTTGAGTTTAGATAATCTTAAATTTATATGTAAAACATTAGGTTTAATAAGTAAAGCTTATGTCCAGTTTTGGAAGTAGTAAACTTACATGGATTTTTCAGCTCAGTCCTTCTATTTCTTTTCTTTGACTGTTCTGCACCAATGTAGATGTACTAATTTGGATGTTGAACTGGTTAGATTGGTGCAGTTATTTTCTAAGTTCATACAGCTAACAGGTGTGATTCCTTTTCCTTTAAAAAGAAAACTGAATTCTGTACCTCTTCTAACATGAAAAGTTGAATTTGGATAATTGTGGTGTAGACTATCTTGAGCTCCTTTTGTCTAATGTCTGTTTAAATTGGATTAGGTAACACAGTAAGAGAACTTTGATAATAACACTGAATCTTTTTCTTTTTGTGACTGTCTTTTGTTCTTACAACTACAACAAATGATATTACTACTGCAGTACACTTAAGACACTAAAAGTCAGAATAAGTTACTGCCCTGAAATATGGTGGGTTAAGTTGCTTTCATACTGGAGATTTTCATGTTGCAATTATTTCTTAATTTTACTGAGCACTTCTTGAGGATTTTTGTTAAACTGAGAAGTAGTCATAACAATTTTTTTCTTTCATCCAACTCATAATAAGAAAGTAATGAGAAATAGTCTAAATCTTATTGTTGTTTGTCTTAAATGTTACATTTTGTGCTTAGCAGCATTCCTTTAAAGTTTTGCGTTTTAAAGTTTGCACTTTCAACTTGTTCATTATTTGAACAGGAAAAAAAAGGGGCTTGTTTCTTGTGCCTCTGAAGTTCCAAAGTTTTTTCTCATCAGCAGGATCACATTTTTAATTCTTAGAGTGACAGGTCCTTCTAAACATTTTCAGCTGCCAAGTGTATTGCATTACTGGTTTGCAATTATTTAAATTCTTTAATACCACTTGTTACAGAGAAGCAGACACTTGTCACAGGTCATGGCGACACTTAGTCGAAGTATCTATTTCAGCAAGATGACCAAGAATTTCACCTCAGTAACCGAGGTTTAATTCATTGGTCCATTTTGGTGTTGATGAGTTTCAGGTTTTGCAGTTAAAATGAAAAATAGTAATCATGATTTATTTGTCAAAAGGGTTTTTTTTTTTCATTTGGTTTCATTCAGACTTAAGTAGAGCTAAGATCAAGCCTTTATATCTGCTTTAGGATGTACCAACAGTCCCTACTAAGGTTATATTGCACTTCATTGCTCTAATTGTTCTGACAACTTGCTGCTGCAAGTTATGGACAAGGTGTAGAGAGACCCTCCCATTGAGTGACGAGGTGCAGAAAAGGCCCCCTTGCTTTTTGAACTTCTCAGAGAGGAGTCTAGGTGCAGCTGGATCCAGTCCTTCTCCCAGACTTAGTCAATGGTTTATGTATAAAGGATTGTGTAGGTGTAATTGAAGCTTTTTGCAACTTTGTTCTGCAGATTAAGGATGGCAAACCAAATATATAAATGATTTATTTTATTGATGTAGATGACAATGATTAGACTAAAAGACTTGATTCAGAAGTATTTACCACATGCAACAGATAGTAGTTATAAGTACTACAGTATAGTGTACTGTTTCTTGAAGCAATGTTGTAACAGCAATATTAAAGATAGCAAAACAATTATTGAATAGACACTGATGTTACCCACACCAATTATTATGAACTATTAGAGAAGTTGATGTTATAGCTAAGCTGATTTATCCCTTTAAAATAGTATCTTGGACAACCTGTTTAGTTTCCTCTGCCTAGATCAGTCATCTTGATTGTTTTCAATGTGAATTGAACAGTAGAAATTGCAAGCAGGAAATAAAGCTAGATAATACTATCAGAGACTGAGAGCTCCAAAACATTTATGCTGTCTGTCTGGAATAACATCTGTGTATTGCTTGGATATAATCCATCTGTTTTGATTTGGACTGTTAACTTCTGCTAAACCTCTGAAAATAGCAGTTCGGACAGGGATTAAAAATATTTGTAAACGCATAACACTAGCTTTAATGTTTTCTTTACTCTAGTATTTTTAACTGTTGTTTCTTATAACTTGTCTGCTTCTATGCTTACTGTTCCATTTTTATCTTAGGCAATCATGTTGGCTGTTATGAAGAAGTTGACATATGATGAAGAATATAATTTTGAAAATGAGGTATTGTGTTATAGGAATAAACACGCACACAACTTAATTATAAGTAGTAAAATTTGATCACACTTCTAAAATCTGTATTTTTCATAGGCTAGAGATTTAAAGGTAGGAAGCAAGGGTCCATAGGCTGAGTTTTTTTCTTATTTGGAAAGCTTCTAGGCATGTCTGCATAGGACGAAACAACATAGTAAAGGTATATCCAGGCCAGCTGAGTTAACGGTATTTGTGGCTGTGTTTGTACAGAGCTATTCCTAGGCAAATACAGCTTTGCTGATAACTAAACATAGCTGTTGAGGTGGCGTGTACACTGTGAATTTGCATTTTCTGCGTGTCAGTTCTATCTTGCAAAAATACCTGAGAAGTATTGTGTAATGAAACTCTCAAAAGACATGCTGCTTGACCTACTGGAGGTGGTCAAACCTGTGCAAAAATAAGATAAAGGTGGGGTAAGGTCTTTGATTCCATTTTCCTTCCATGCTTAACATCTGTCAGGCAACTGTAATGACTGAGTATGTGAGACAGACTTACTTTGCCCCACGCTGTTCAGAGGGCTATAGTCTTAAAAGGGTTAACTTTAACTGTATCCAGTCCATCATAAATGTTGTCAGTCCAATTTTAAAACTAAGCTAGATGCTGAGAAAG
The DNA here is from genome assembly GCA_013397725.1 of Rhagologus leucostigma. Taxonomy (NCBI): domain Eukaryota; kingdom Metazoa; phylum Chordata; class Aves; order Passeriformes; genus Rhagologus; species Rhagologus leucostigma. The sequence continues at coordinate 1,914,680 of VZTD01006068.1, read as the reverse complement.
AATGTTTTTGAGGAGTGAGTCAATTTTTAAGAATTGGGTCAGTAAGGCTTTGCCAAGAGCGTTTTCTTTCTTGTACTCTGGCTGGTTTTCATTTTGGAAAGCCTTTTTAGTGTGTTTCTGGACTGAATGCAGTGGATCTCAACATATTATAACCAGCCATGAAAGGAGCCTGCTGTTATGCTGCAAAAGCACTGGATGAGCATTGTTGAATTCTGAGTGTGCTAAACTGGTTTTATATGTAGGTGTTTTTGCTTTCGATGTAATTGTCTAAAATGGTTGTGGATGAATTTAAACATGAAAATAAGGACCTTACTGATGTGAATGGTTTTTTTTTGGTAGGGTGAAGATGAAGCAATGTTTGTGGAGTACAGAAAACAGTTGAAATTGTTGCTGGACAGACTTGCTCAGGTTTCACCAGAATTACTGTTGGCATCTGTCCGCAGAGTTTTTAACACTACGCTTCAGTAAGTTGGGGTTTATAACTTGTTCTCTTTGATGCCTTTTTGGGGTTTGGTTTTTATTTTCCTTTTGTAAACCTTTTGTCAATCTGTAGTGAAATGTGTGATGCAGCAAAGTGAAGCCAATTGACAGAATGAGCTCGTTACAACTTAATGATAAATATGACTTTGTATAATCTGTTGCACAGCTCCTTAGAAAGAAAAAGCTTTCTTTTTGTAACCTTAAATGGTAGCTTTTCTTTCCTGGAGATGTTTCTTGATCTTTGTCACTTACCTACACAGCAACAGCTGTTTGGACAGATGTTGACTTTGCCACATCCCTTAAGACTTTCCTTGAGATGTAAATATTACGCTTTACTTGTATCAGAAAAACAAGGTTGGATGAGGGGAAAAAAATCTAAGTATTTTTTTAAAAAAGAAAATAGTAGATCCAATCCTGGAAACTGCACGCAAGCAAAGAAACATTACTAGTTCCCTGGCTAGGAGGACAGTTATATGTATACGAATAGGAATCCAGTATTGTTTGTGGCTACCTTGTACCTTAACTGAGCCTCTTCTTATGTGAAGCTGAATGGCTTGTCCATGTGTCGTAGTAAGTGGGTTTGTACCTAAATAAGCACATAAGAAATCTGTAGCTTTCAACCTGAAACTGGCAAGAGAAAGCTGGTGGTGATCTGATGAGGGGGGGTGGTATTTTAGAGGATGAAGCCTTTCAGAAGCATCCTGAATTACTGCCTGGGCCTTCCAGTGTTTTCCGTAGTTTAAATCTGTTCTTTTTATGCTGTGCATCTGAAGAAAGCTCAAAAGAAAATATTAACATGATAGAACTGCGATTATTTCATAAGGTACTAAAGACTAACTTGATCTTCATATTCTTTCTCTAGGAACTGGCAGACTACACGATTTATGGAAGTAGAAGTAGCAATAAGGCTGCTGTATATGTTGGCTGAGGCTCTTCCTGTATCTCATGGTGCTCACTTCTCTGGTGATGTTACTAAAGCTACGGCTTTACAAGACATGATGAGAACGGTAAGCATGTCTTGAGAGCTGTTTAAAAGTGCCAGTAAAGACTGGAATGTTTCAGTTCAAATGGCTCATCTTAATTACTAGCATGCCGTTTATGTTGCAGTTAGGTTTTATAAACAGATAAAATACTAACTTGCTGATGCTTTTATTTGTAGCTGGTGACTTCTGGTGTTAGTGCCTATCAACACACATCAGTGACCCTGGAATTTTTTGAAACAGTGGTTAGATATGAAAAATTCTTTGCTGTTGAACCTCAGCACATTCCAACTGTACTAGTAAGTTTCATTGCATTTACATTTTTAACTAGGTAAGACTAGATAAGTTCTTCAGACTTAGGAAATTTTCCTGTTCTCTGAAGGTCACTAAGGAAGCTGGGTTTCTTAACTTGTTGGATGATTAGATTTCCCCCCTGCCTTGTTTAGGGATTCTAAGACTGAGATGCTTTATTGATTGCAGATGGCATTTTTAGATCACCGTGGTCTTCGTCATACAAGTCCCAAAGTACGAAGTCGAACAGCTTACCTCTTTTCCAGATTTGTCAAGTCTCTTAAGTGAGTAAATAAATATATCCAAATGGCACTGAATTTACTATACACAACACTTCTGTATGTCACAGTTGTCATTGAAACAGGCTGGGCTTCAGATGGACTGCAGTGAAGTAAAATATCAAAACAGTGCTCTAGCAGGGTTGTTCTATTTTGTAATACTAAGGTAGCAGTGGAAATATTTGTCACAGAACAAAGAAGTGGAATACATATGCCTAGTATATTTTGATCAGATGTTAAAGCTGATCAACAAATATAAATGTCTGTTCTCCTTTTTCTCAGTAAGCAGAGCTGAGTGTGAGTGGGTCTGGAGACTTTCAAGAGTAATTCTTCCCTGTTCCTAACTAAATTTTGAATAGTTTTAGAATTTATACTGATGAAGTTTACTCAGTATATGAGCCTTTGAACAGTCGTGTCCTGTTGGTCTTATTTCACAGGCATGTATTTAATTTAGAGGCAGAAGAAGCTCAGAGATGGCTTCGATTTCAGCATGCTTTTATTTTTCAACTGTTAATCAAAATACTTCATTTAAATGATGCATATTTTTAAAAAATGAGGGAAAGAAAGAAATGGTTATTTCCCACGATGCAATATATTTATTTGCCCTACCACTAGCATCATACCTTAAGCCAGATTTTTCTGCAGCAGTGCTTTGATATTTAAAGGGGATTCCTACATGGAGAAGGTACTTTAGTGTTTAACTTCACAGCTTAAACAAAATATCTTGAAACTTGTAAAAATGTATGTGCTTCTAAGTAGCATTATGTACTTTGTGTTTTACTTCAGTAAGCAAATGAATCCCTTTATTGAAGATGTTCTGAACAGAATACAAGACTTGATGGAACTTTCTCCTCCTGTGAGTATTTGCAGCAGGTTTTTGTAATGAGTGAGGCTTGCACTTAATCATCAGTGTGCCTGAGTACTTGCTGAATTGCAAGCTTAGCATGCAAACATTTAAGCACAAATAATTACCCTGCTTTTCTGGTGTGAGATCACTTGCACACCTTACTTTTGTACCTAATCGTAATAATATTGCTTGTGTGGGTTTCTGGGACTATGGCGTAGAGATAAGTATATATAGAAGGCTATAAACTTTGAGAAGGCAGCCTTGATAGAGGACTCTTAGTGAATTATGCCTGTTATCTTCCATTCTAGGAAAATGGCTACCAGGCACTGTTAAGCAGTGATGATCAACTTTTCATTTATGAAACAGCTGGAGTGTTAATAGTTAACAGCGAGTACTCTGCAGAAAGAAAACAGGTTCTGATGAGGAATTTGTTGACTCCGCTGATGGAGAAGTTCAAAGTATTGTTAGAAAAACTGATGATGGCACAAGATGAGGACAGACAGATGGCACTGGCTGACTGCCTCAATCATGCTGTTGGGTTTGCTAGGTAGGTACAGCACAGTAACACTATATGTTTCTGGTTTGAGTAAAAGAGAAATGCAAAGGATTTACTGGGAGGGAGGGACTGAGTTTTCTACTTTATTGACCTAGAAAATCATCAGTGGTTGTAGAATTTCTTGTGATAGCTGAGAAAGTAAGTTCCCTTAGAAGAGTCTGTTTTGGATCTCGATACAGAGAATATTGAGCAAGTTTATAATGAATCAGCATCTATTTCTTTGCTCAGAGGATTGTATGGAGCTAATCTAATCATATGTTGTTGGTAAATTGTTAGAACTTAATTCTCAAAAACTGCCAAACTGATTTTGATACTTCATATCAAAATATTGTCTTTATTACTTACACTGTCTGGCTTCTATTTCGTGAAATGGAGTATTGCAGTTTAGTGCCTGGGTTGGAAAGCGTTTGTTCTCAGTGTTACTCCTTCTTCATTGTACTGGAATGTGAGCTTATGTAAAACTTGATGTGTGCTTTTACAGCCGAACCAGCAAGGCTTTCAGCAATAAGCAAACTGTAAAACAATGTGGATGCTCAGAGGTTTATCTGGACTGCTTACAAACATTTCTGCCAGCTCTCAGTTGTCCATTACAAAAGGAAGTTCTGAGAAGTGGTGTCCGCACTTTCCTTCACCGCATGATTATTTGCCTAGAGGAAGAAGTTCTTCCATTCATTCCTTCTGCGTCTGAACACATGCTTAAAGATTGTGAAGCAAAAGATCTTCAAGAATTCATTCCTCTTATAAACCAAATAACAGCTAAGTTTAAGGTATGATATTGCATAAGCTTTTCAGGGTCAAAGTGTTGCTGAGAGATCTTCTTTTCTAGTTCCAGCAAAACAGGTATATGTTAGAACTCTCTCTAAGAATTAATAAATGAGTGTATTTTGAAGGCTGCTATTGGGAAGCATTGTCTTTGGTCACAGTCATACATTGCTGAACTGACAGTGATTAAATGAGTGTTTTTTTCATTGATTAGTCTTAAAATTTTATATTGTTTAATTTTTTGGATTTGATATTAAAATACTACTTGCAGCACAATTTTTTTTATTGACACAACTAACTTCATGCCCTCCACTAAAGTTTTAAGTTAATATTACAAAATACACAAGATCTGAAGTGAATTTTCTCATCTCTTATAATGTGATTTCCAGAAGGTAGATATACAGAAATATCAAATATGTGTATAGGGAGGAATATAGATTTACAAGATTGCTGTTCGGTGGTGTTGCATAAAAATATACACTGAGGCTTAATGTACTGTTATTCAAAGTAGATTGACAAACACCGAGGTTTAGAAATTGCACACGAGATGTGCATTAAGTAGCAGTAGGACTGTCAATTGATAATCTAGCAAAGGCTCTTGAAGTGTAACCTTTGAGAGCCTCCCAGTTTGAAATGGTTCTAATGTAAAGTCAGCAAAACAGATGAAGTTACTAACATGTTACCCGGGTCCATTCCCTGGAGCTGCCACAAAAATACTGCACTGCTGTGAATGGTCTGGGAAATTCATTGTGTATGAAAAGGTTAAGAAGCCATTTAAATAGGCTTAAGTAAGCTTTCCAGCAGAATACAAAATTAAAATTGCTGCAAATGAAGAGAAGTGCATTTTGTGATAGCATGTGGACAGACCTCTGGAGTATCCAATCTTCAGAGCAGAGAGGGAATTTTGAAAAATCAGGTATTTAAGAGACTAGGGAGGAAGACTTACTACTTTAGTCCTTTTAGTAAGCTATGCTAAAGGCAATCTGGGATAACAGTAGATAATTAGTCTGTGAAGGATGAGGAAGAGAAAAGAAAAACGTCACAGGGGCAAGACTGGACAAATACCATGTTCAGATGTAATTTTAAAGTTTATATGATACAGTACTATTCTTACTATAACATGGTAAAATAAAGACCCTAGCTTCTATAGTATCACCTTGAATACTTCAGAGGCGTAGTAAAGAGAGCATAAAAGATAAAATCTTGCTCAAGTGTTAAGAAATAAACATAGGACTTGCCTCTTTGTGGAATTCTAGGGCGTGACTGAATAGCACACAACTTCAGTTTTTCAATTCATAATTAATTTAGTGCCCTTACATGTATTTCTCACTAAAAGTGTTGTAAGTGACAAGTTTATTCTGTAATGTCAGTAGGAAAACTTTTTCTTTAGTAATCCTTCAAGAAAAGTTCTATAAAAGCTGGCCTGTTGCCAGTTTAAACATCCTAGAGATGGTATTTCAGGAAATTTGAAATGGTCTATCTGAACAGAAGGATGAAAAATCCTGAAAAACCTTTTCCTACTCAAAATGAGGCTAGACAGGACTAGTTATTTTTGTGCAAAAGGCTTAAAATAGGTGGTGTGTAAGTTAAGGTGCAGTAATGTTCATGGTGACCCTGATGCAACTTGCTTTGTTGTAAGTAGTTATGTAAAATTACTAACATTAAAAGTGAATCCAAGCTGAGAATTGTAATGAGCCTTCAAGTTTTAACTTCTAAGTGTTCAAGTTCTCTTTTTGAGCTGACACCCTCTTCTGATCTTCACAGACACAGGTTTCACCTTTTCTGCAACAGATGTTTATGCCACTACTTCATGCTATTTTTGAGGTGTTGCTCCTTCCAGCAGAAGAAAATGACCAGTCTGCTGCTTTAGAAAAACAAATGTTACGGAGGAGTTACTTTGCTTTTCTGCAGACAGTAACTGGCAGTGGAATGAGTGAAGTCATAGCTAATCAAGGTAAGAAATTCAGTTTTTTGAAGGATAGTACTATGGTTATTATTACCTACATTTTATCTACTAAAATTATTAGCCTAGTTCCTGGCAAGTACTATTAACTGCCTTACAGTAGAATGGATTAATGGAAGTACTGTGTTCAACTTGCCTGATTCAAATTACCTGTTGAACAGGAATTTGGGGTTATGAAATCCAGCTATTGTAGGCATATTCTTCCTATTGATCTTTTCAGCTTAATGTGATCACCGTGTCTCTTAGGACAAGAACAGTGTATCCATCTTCATGTATCATTGTATTTGTCTGGTGAATTGGAGATCATACAATATATACCAATGTTTAGCAGTGTTCAAACTGCTGGGTGAGACCACTTAGAGCTGCCACTATTCATTGTGTCTATTTTTGGAGGTACACATCAGTAAATCCTGTAAACTTTTATTAATGTTGCCTGATCTTGTTATCTATGGTAGAAGGCATCTTGTGACTTAGTATATATGTAGTTACCAGGTTTTCCTCACCTGTACTGGCCAGATGCAAATTAGTTCTTTTCATAGTGGGAATTTGAGGTCAGATATCTAGTTGCTTGATACTTAAAGTGATTCTTTCTATTTGAATTCCATCAAAATGGTTAGGGACTGCAGAAAGTTTAAGGTGAATCATCTGGTAAGTGAAGCTCAGAATTCCTTTCCCCTGTCCTAAGATGGTGGTAATACTGTTGGGAAAGGAAAAAGTAGCATTAAGTGATGAGAGCTGTCTTGAAAGAGGCACTTGGTAGTTGCGATGGGCCAAGAAATTTTTAAAGGAATCAAACAAATAAGCATAGAGGCAGCACAGAAATTTTAAATGTGTGAAAAATATCTTGTGATATGTTGCAAGATAAGCTAACTACTTCAGTGCTGCTGAGTTTTAATTAACTCTTCCAAGTTTAAGTAGAGAGGAGAAAATCTTTATTTGTAAACAGGTCAAAGTACTGCCCTCACCTTTGTGTGTGTTAAAGGCCTGAAGAGCAATTTAAATCTCCAAACATTAAAAAAAAATTATAACCTAAATAAGAGTTGTCTTGCATCGTAGGGGAAACTTCCCAAAAATATTTGAGATTTGTGCAAAAAAGAGCTATTTTGAAGTTGAAGCATGTCTTCCAGGTCAGTATTTATATAAAATAGTGTACGAGTACCAAAACATTTTAGGCTGCAATTTGAAGTGACAAGCTCATTTTAATGTGTTTAAGGTGCAGAGAATGTGGAGCGTGTGTTGTTCACTGTCATTCAAGGAGCAGTGGATTACCCAGATCCTATTGCACAGAAGACTTGTTTTATTATTCTTTCTAAGTTGGTGGAGCTTTGGGGTAAGAAGGTCTTTCCAAAATTCCTTTCCATCTGCTACTACCCATGAAGCAATAATAGAACTTGAAATACTATTTTTCTTTTTAGGAGGTAAAGATGGACCAGTAGGTTTTGCGGACTTTGTCTACAAGCACATTGTTCCTGCATGTTTCTTAGCACCTTTGAAACAAACGTTTGACTTAGCAGATGCCCAGACAGTACTGGTATGTATTATGGATGGTTTTTTTGCATTCGTTCTTGTGGGGCAGATTCAAGCTAACAGACCTACAATAGCCATGTGGTATTAAAGACTGTCATCTCAGATATAAAATCCCTTATGTTTTGTGTGATTTTTTTTTAATGTAGATATCTGTGTGATTAATTATTGAATAATGGGGTAGTGTATTTTGTAGTTTACCTAGGCTCGAAATCAACCGGAGATCTAAGTATTTAACACTGACCTGCATTACTTATTAACTAATGTTCAGTGAAAGCAAACTCACAGAGTTGGCTGTTCTCTAGTTCATTTTGGATTCAGCTGTGCAGAAATTTTTCTGATTAGAGTGGAACAAAACCTTGAAGGTCAAGACTTGGCATTGTGTGAGGGGAAAATGAAGGGATAATGGCATGAACTAGCCCTTTTTTTGGCCCTCATTAGGTTCTTTAGCTTTGAATAGTGAACCAAGAGACCAGTGCAACAGTCTAATGCTCTGTATTACATTTCAGGCTTTATCAGAATGTGCAGTGACGTTAAAAACAATTCATCTCAAAAGGGTAAGCTTTATGATACTTCACAGGGAATAACTGTCACAGGTTTCTTTCTAGTGGTTTTATCAATTTCTAAAAGTTAGATACGTACTAGGATGAATTCCTGCTGTACTGTTACATAAAATAAAAGGATGATCATAATGCTGTGCATGGATACGTGATCCAGTAGTTCTACCTCTTGGTAAATTGATGCAAAATATTGACTCTTCATTAAGGAGAAAAATCTGCTCACTTTGTTACTGTGTTTAACTAATCAATTGGCATTCTTTCACTTTCCAGTGTATCATTAAACTGATATAAAAGAGCAATTAGTGTTGTACTGTAGGGCACTTCTGTGTGAAGAATAAAGTATATTTTGATGTGTAGGAGACCAGATGAAAAACATTTACGGAAAAAATAAATTTGGCATTGTCTAATGCCTAAAAGAGTGTAGTGCATTCTGATTTTATATGTTCATGTTAGTTTTTGTTACATCATTTAACTTACAGGCTATCTTTTCTGTCAAATGCAAGTAAAAGTCACAACTGCAGCAAACTGTAAGAAATTATAACCTGGTAGAGAAGAGATTGTGTTTTAACTGAGGAGTCCTTTTTCTCCAAAAGCAAGGAAGAGATAAATCTGTAGGAAAACAAGCTTTGGTAAAGGAAGTAACTTACTAATACAAGTACTGTTTCTTTTAACTCTCTCATGGTTTAGGAACAATGTTCCCCAATTGAGTTTTCCCACTGCAGTACTCCAAACCATGTGCTGCTTGCTTACTCCCCCCCTCCCATTCCATTCCTTCTCCCAGTGTCAGGCTGGAGAGGAGAATTGGAAGCACAAAAGATGAAGATTATGGGTTGAGATAACAAGTTACTGGGAACAGCAGTGAAATAAGAAGTGAAACAGCAGTGAAATAAGAGGCATAATAGCAACAATACAAATAAAAGGCTACAAGAAAAGCAAATGATTTACATGTGAAAAAAAAAATACTCCACGCAGGAAACAAGTTCTACTTGAACCGCTGCCACGCTGCCCTGGAGAGGTGGTACAGAATAACCATCCCTCCTGGCTACTGCAGAAATTCTCCCTGTCCAGGCCAGAACCAGGACAAACACTACTGCTGCAAAGTGATCTGAAATCTTCTCCCCTCATGTGAAATGTATACCATGTTCTAGTTCCAGGGTAACTTATGTGAATTAATAAAGTTGATTCGCTTTCCTTTGGTAGATCTATTGGGTTATGTTTGTATTCTGCCAGCTTGTGCCGTAATCCCTTCTGTGCCGAAAGTTATCTGATATACATAGGTAAAGAAAACAAAACTGAAGTGTTAGTCAAAATGTTTGTTTTGCTCAACGGTCTGGACATTCCACTTTATTAGTGGTTAGTTCACTGCAGATTACATAGTCAATGTTACAAGAGGAAAAATACTGTGTTCATCTGCACTTGGCTACTGAATTTTGCAATGGGAGTAGTATGGTAAAGCAGTAGGCATATACTAATACCCAATTTTTTTATTTCTTCCAAATGTCAGTGAAATGAAAGCTACCTCTATAATTACCTGACTCTTACAGTTGACATGTAACAAACTGTTTAGCTCTATTGTAATTCTTATTTCAGTGCAATTTTTAGTGCATTTTTCTTCTGTGTAACAAAAGATACCAACCAAATTGCAGTATAACCTTTAATGCCAAGATTGAGAAACCTTTTTATTTGCTAACAGTGGAGAATAACAAACATTTGAAAAGCATTACTTCTATGTAAAATGGTCATGTAGACCACCATACAGTATAGGGCTGTGATTTTTCCATTTGTAAAAAAATATGCTTGAAAAAATTGTGTACTGCTTTTCTTTAGGGTCCTGAGTGCATTCAGTATCTTCAGCAAGAGTACTTGCCTTCTTTGCAAGTAGCTCCTGAGATAATCCAGGTAGGAATTCCTAAACAAATATTTGGAAAACTCTTTAACGATCATAGATGTCAAAGGGGGAGAAATGGCTAGTTACAAAGTTAACCTCCTTTTATCCCACAGTAAAATTTACTCAGTTATTGCATATGAGAATAGGATTAATTTATCATAAAGAATAAAGATACTGCAAGGGTACCTTGTAAAAAAAAAAAAAGTCCAGTGCATGTAACAGTCTAAGCAATCTTCCTACTTTAACTCAAATTTTGACTTGAAGATCTCCTTGTAGATAGTCACGTTTCTTTCTCCTCAGCTAAAAGTGAATCAGATAGCCTGTATTTGGAAAAAAACCCCAACCAAACAAATTGTTTTTAACCCTAGAATGCACTTGGAGTGTCATAGCCTTTTACAAGTTTTTATCCATAACACACCTTACTTCGGCTGTACATTAGGGAAAATACAAGCTAATATCAGTGGCTTTGCATATGACTATATCTCAGGTTGTTTTATTGCTTCATTTAGTTACTTTGTATTTCTTTGTTCTCACAGGAATTCTGTCAAGCACTTCAGCAGCCTGATGCTAAAGTTTTTAAAAATTACTTAAAGGTATAAAGATTTTTTTTCTTTGAATAGCTTTTAGTTCCATTTGAACTTTACCATATAATTCAGTCATAGTAGTGACTTGAAGTAAAATCAAAATACTGAATTATTTAGTAGTTTTTAGCTATTGGGAATCTCCAAGTAGTAAAGCACTTAATTGGAAAGACAGCAAACAACAACAAACCTTCATCTATAAAATTGCCACTCATTCTTAGCACCTTGCCATCTCAGTAGTTTGATATTCTTGTGGCTTTTGTTTAACAGCTGAAAAAGCAAAAATGTGATGCTATAATTGTAGAGAATGCTAGAATGCATCATTTTTGAGGGTGTGAGTGTAACCAAATAGCACAAGTCTCATCCTTAAACTTAATGTGTTAACCACTATGTTAAATACAAAAATTAGCTCTTTCAAACTAATTCTCTTATGCCTCAGGCATTCCATGTCTTATATTTCCTTTGTTTTAATTTTTTAAAAATAATTTTTCACAGGTATTTTTCCAGCGAGCCAAGCCCTGAGGAAAGTACTGGAATCTCATGTACCTGTTTCCATAAAGCAGAACTCTGGTTGTTAATTTATAAAAACGCTAACTCTTGTGCCATTCAAACTGGTTTTGTTTTTAAGAAATGTTGCTTTGTGCTCACATCAGTATGTACTTTAACCTTCTGCAAAAAAGAAATGCTAATTCCCCACCTGTGTCTCAGACATGAAGGTATGTGACAACATGAAAAATTATCTGTATACACAAACTTTTATTATGTATAGGATGATTTAAGCTTACACTGTAACACGTACAGCAATGAAATTACACTTATTTTTTAAATTAAATGAATGAAATGTAAAAATACCTTCAGACCATAGCAATGGTTATTAAAATGTGTACATTTTTGATACGGAGTAAAATGTTTTAATAAGACATAAAATTCATTTGTTCATGTATGGTGACATGAAAATAAAACAATCAAAGTCCTTCTTGTAGATAGTCATTTTATTGAAGTTGTCTTAATGATAAATATATATATACCTCCTATAAAACAGATTGGTGTAATAAATGATTTCATTTAAAAGTAGCATCTGGTTCTATCTTTTTTTTATAAAAACAATAAAAGTTTATCCAGTGAAATGTGTAAGTCTCTCTGAATCATTTTAGCTGAATCTTTAGAAGCTACAGCATTCCTGAACCTTCTGGTTGTTACGTTTGAGTAGAACCTGGCAATTTTTCTGATGCTTAGATAATAAATTGTATTGCTCCCTTGCACATGGAAGATGCTGTCAGAAAGAAAGAATTGCATTCACTGCACTATTTCAGTAGCATCAGTGGTCTATACAGTGATTTTCAGTAGAATGCCGCTACTTTTATTTTTTTAATTCTGTAATGTGACAGGTTTTTGTAACCATTTCATAGGGGCAGGGCAAAGTTTGAGTCTTGCCATACATGGGATTTATAATACTTTCCTCATGAACTGATGTCCATAGTAAAAAGCTGACTTACCTCTAGCATAATCAGATGGGCATTTTACCTAGACTCTGTGGTGCTGTGTTCCTCGTTCACTTTAATTGGAAAATAAATGGGAAGGTGGATCAGAAGCAGCATCCAGGATCAGAGTGTGGTGATGTTTTGAGGATACTGCCATTTTCATTTTTCAGTGAGGGAAGAAAGTACCTTTACTACCGTCAATAGGACAGTATCACTTCTGTAAGATTTTGTTCCTGATCTGTATGTGTTTAATCAAAAGTTTCTTATTATTTGATTAGTTGTATCACAGAATGAGTGCTTGTGCTTTTCATATTTCCTATTTTCACAATCCTGTTTTCCCTCCCTTTGCTGCCATACCAACGTGTTGCATCGGCTGAACCAACAGCTGTTGTGTCTGAGGGGCCAAAGAGCCCAGGTACAGAGGGGGCCCGCTGCTGGACAGGCTCCAAAGGGTGAGACTCCCCCTTACCTCAGTGAGAAAGGCCTCCTCCATCGATCTGGTGACCCTATGGAGATTCGGTGTTTCGGACTGGCCAGCAGCCAGAGCCCTTGTATCCCTGAAGAGGATGTAGTCCGGCCTCCACTCCGCCCCCTCCTTATCCCCATTGGTTCTTGTATTACCCTGTACCTCTTTAAGAGTGTATACGGACGAGAAACCCATCCCTTCTCGCCCGGGACAGCATCGAGGTAACAATAGAGTCCGATGCTCCAGGCGGGGGCCATCTCCGACTCGTTTACTTCTAGTGTCGCCAGAGCTAGCTGGCTCAGTGTGAGCGTGGCTGCGTGTATCCATCGCACGGGTGAGAGAGCTGGCTTGCGAGGTGCCAAGAAGCACCGCTGGGGTTCCTTAGCTAAGGTTCCCCTTGGAACAAGCAGCAGCTCTCCATCGACACCCACACGGCGATACCAACGCTCCATTTAATTTTCTCCCATAGCACTAGAAACCTTCCCTCTCTGACCTGGTGCTTTCCAAGTGTTGCCATTCTCCTGCACCTCCCCAGCACAAAGGCTGCACCCCTGACACTGCAGCTATGGCTGAGCGTTTGCTGCCAGTGGCTTGGCCTCCTTCCCCTGCAGTTATGGAAGCTTTACCACACAGAGGGAAGAGCTTTCACTAGACAGATTATGAAGTGAACAATAAAGCTTTCATCTTTAGCAAAGATGGGTTTAAGTTACAGCATAATGGAGTCACTCAGTTTTTATATATGATTTAGGGTTTTGCCTTCTGAAGTAAGGGCAATACTGCTAAGAGGATGATTTAGCTATTATCAAATTAGAGCCTTATGAGCAAAGCCTTTAAACTGGCCACTGCCAAAAGAGACTCTTTTCCTTCCTCAACCCCACCATCCTTCACCTCTCCCACAGCTCCCTTTGTGCCAAATCTGAAGCTCATCTATGCCCATAATCAGCTATCCAGGAAGCTGAAGCAGCAGAAACACTTCCCCCTCACAGTGTGTTGCCCGCTCTGGTGGTGGCAGGTGAGAATGGATATAAAGCAGAGAGCGCCAAGTGTAGGAGTGAGCTGCGTGTGGCACCCATTAGCCTGCCTCTGTTATAAACTTGTACCTTGCCCTCCCCATCCATAACTGAACGAGTATCCTGTAGGATGAGTAGTCTGGATCTTCAGAGAATGTAAGTTCGTTCAGCCTGAAGAATTTAAAAAGGATTTTTTACCTTTGTATGCTTTGACTGTTCAATCAGCATAATGTCCTGTCGGGGCTTATGCAATGTGAGCTGTAAAGCAGCACCTGTGGGGTAGTTTCTGTATCTTTAGCTTAACATGTAATTACTGATTCTGGCTACGAGTAGGTTATTTTTTTTTTGTAATTTCCTTAAGTGGTGCAGAAATGGCAGGTCTGCAGCTGCTCTATCACAGTTGAGTTATGTGGTGGATAGGCAGTGCCTAGTAACTATCTTTACAAAGAATTAGAAAGGCAACTGCTGGGTTTCTACATCTTTACTTTGAAGAAGAAGTGGATTCCTGCTGTGCATGTTTTTTTTTAACATCTGAACCGAGAAGTTCACTGCCTACCTCCAAAGAGAAATCTAGTGATGCACCACATAATCAAGAGTGTGAACTAGATTATTCAGGCAGTGTTTAGATACTTTGAACATAACATGAAAACTACTCAAGCACATGATGTGACTCTCAGGGAGGGTCTTGTGCCAGGCCAGGTGTTGCAACCCAATGATCCTCGTGGGTCCCTTCCAAGTCAGCATATTCTATGACTGTGATATTTCTTGTGGGGTAGAAGAAGGGGAAGAAGATAGAGATAATCTGTTCAAGGAGTGCTCTCATTTAGGTTGACGATCACAATTTATCCTTTTCCAGACAAAGGTTAACGATCGCATTTAAATGCTGCACCAAACACAACCACCTGCAGCTTTCCTGTATGACTTAACACTGTTGTGGTCAAAATGCCCCTATATCTAGACTGAAGATGTTTAAAATCATCATCATGGTGGTAACCCCTTTAGCGTATAAAGCAAATTTCCTCTTGTAAAGAGTGTTTAAATACGAAATGTTTTCTTATGCCAGTGGGTCTTTCTATTCTCCACTGGTTGCTCACGTTCATGGCATGACAGATGCATGGGCAGTAGTATTTGTCTGTAATTTATCTTGGGGTGTTGTACACAGTGTTTCTGACTAGCTATGGGGTGGGTACCTGCACGGGATGTGAATTACTCAAGTTATACAGACATACAGTATGATAATCACAGAATCATTTAGACTGGAAAGGACCTCTAAGACCTTCAAGTCCAACCACGAACTCAGCACTGCTAAGCCCACCACTCAACCATGATCCCAAGTGCCATATTCAACACATCTGTTAAATACTTCAGGGATGGAGACTCATCCATCTGGGCAGCCTGTTCAAGTGCTTGACCACACTTTTGGCAAAGAAATTTTTCCTAATATCCAATCTAAATCTCTCCTGGAGCAACTTGAGCAACATTTCCTCTTGTCCTGGTGATTGTCAAGATTGTTTGGCAGATAGGTTTTGCATTTGTTGCTTGAGCATGAAGGCTTTTACCTCTCACTTTCTGTTTCTCTGCTCTTCCTTCATAAAATGGTTGTTCAATATCCCAGGCATTTCAGAAAAGCAGGAAATACCAGGCTCCAGAGCAAGAGTTTTTATCTAAGAATTTTTTTACTGTCAATGCAAGCGACTATTCCACTGAATTCTCCTAGATGGCTTTGTATCTGTGCAACAAGAGGAAGAGTATTATTAGTATGAGGTTTGCTTGGGAACATTAATCTGTACATGTTAGAAAGAGCTTTAGAATGAATTCTCTTGTGGCAAGCTGGAAAGAGCTGTCTTACATCATGGAATTGCATCTCTTCCCTCTGCAAATGCACAGGAGAAAATGGCTTGGAACCATGGAACTATGAAAGGCAGTTCCAACAAGTGAAGTTGGCTGCTGAACAGCTTTGCTTATTCTGCTTCAGCTGTGATGCCTCTTAAGTACTTAAATCAAATATAGAAAGCAAATCGATTACAAGAGTAAATGGCTCAAAAGCTTTTATTTTCTTTAGCGAATTTGTTTGTGATACAGGAAAAACAGTTATTAACTTGCTTATGAGTTTCAAGTGTTAGTGTTCTCACCCACTTACTGGTAAAGTTAGTGGTTGTCCTTTTGGTAAGGTTGGTAAAATGCAATTTCTCACTCAAAATTTTTAAAAGTTAAATAATTCAATTGGATGTTCATTCATTCTTGGCAAATACGTAGTGTGATTTCCACTCTTCCCTGTTCTTACCTCATTTTTGCTAGGTTCCCCAGAGGGTCCCAAGAAAAAGATTAGAAGAACATACTATATTTTGCCTGTTTTAGTGCCTTCAGCTCTGATTGACTAGGTTCAGCTCGACTTTTTTTTTGTTTCCCTCGCATTTTTTCGTTTTGGAGTTCTGGCATTCACAGCTACCAGTGTGAAGACTGTTTGCAACATGCCAGCTTTAGCTGCAATTCCCATAGCCATATTGTTAGGATGGAGTTCCAATAGTATACAGCTACAGACTGCTGAATTTGTGAACATGAATGAGAATCCAAATACAAGAGAGGTGAGGAATAGCAAAAGTTTTACTTATGTTAAAAAGAAATGGAAACAAGCAAAGTAAAAAAAATCTAGAATGAAACTGCAGTGGCACTTTCCTTTTTAGTGTCTGTTTTTTCCTACTTGAATTGGGCATAACATTTTCCTCGGATTCCTGCTGAACATTTAATGGTTAGAAAAGGTCTCTTCCATGCATAAGGATCACTGATTATCTTGCAGACATACCCTAAAAAAGTGAACCGTTTGGATCACGTGAACCATATGAATCTTTTTAATTGCTTCAAGAACAGGGGAAAGCACATGGATGGTAACTGCAGTGACAGCAGTCAGCCAGCCCCAGGGGCTGGGTGACACTGCGTCTGAGACACTCGAGGTTTTAAATAAACAAAGTCCTGGGGAACCTGGTCTGAAGTCAGCACTGACACTGCTTTGAGCAGGTGACTGGACCAGAGACCTCATCCATCCTGAATGAGACTATGATTTAAAACATCTAGTTCTATAAAGCATCATCATACTTAGCCAACAGTTTTGTTTTATTCAAAAGTGGAAGCAAATACATATTCACAAAGAAACGTTCACAGGCGTTTTCCTGATTTTGTGGGGGCCCTCGCTAAAATTCACATTAACAATCTGATGAATATTTCTGAAGAAGACAAAGCTGGCTCGTGGGTATCCACCTGATAGAAAAATACGGCTTGCAAAGCTGGGTAGAGAGGAGAGGGTAACAGAAATAAACCATATAACTTCTGAGGACCACTGCACTGTTTTGAAAGATTCAAGGACAGAACACAAATGTAATAGGGAACTATTCCCTCTACAATATGGCATTATAAAGCTAAGTTCAGATGCCAACAAATGGGGAAAATAAATTAAGCATTTATATTAAGACCATAAACGCATCAAAGTCAATCTATCAGTTTCACTAAGGAGAACTTCGGAAAAAGCTTAGTGCCCTGTAACAAGTGAAGCAGAGAAAGTCGGAACTTGTGATAAAAGTTACAAAAAAAAAAGTAAGATAATAACAATAAACAAAGCCCGTGAGCAAGAGGCTGCTGTCAGTTCCTCAAGAGAACAGGCTTCCAAGATTGGGAAGATGGCAACTCCAAACCGGAAATACAGAGGATCAAAAAAGGGATCGTCTTGGGAGGAAAAAAAGTCTTTTCACTATTTTCCCACTATAATCATGATCAGATTACATTGATGCACGGAGAGACTCCACAACTAATTAAAACTGTAAAGTAGGTATGCTTTTAATTACAACGCCGGACACATGGGAGGTTATCCTCCAAAGACATGGGTGCCTCGGCAATGCTCAGCTTGGTATTTATCGAGTTACAAGTTACATATGCATTAAATTACACAATACGCCTATACATATTCATTATCTGTCCCTGCTTCGTATTATAATTAGCTCAAAAGTCATTAGCATTTTAATGCACCTGCGCACTGCAGCCTGGTGGTCCTGGCCCGGGGTCTCCGGGATGAAGGAAAGGTCTTCCTCAGGTTTGAACTTTTTACCCCGCTTCCTTGCGCCTGCTATCTAAGTTCCTGGTCCAAGTCCAAACTCTAGGGCTGGTTCCATCTGGTTCCAGGATCCGAAACCAGGACTCGTAGTCACGGTCTCTACCCCTTATCAATGGCCTTACATCCTCCCACTTCTGCTTGGCAAGCGTAATAAGTATCGAGCAAGCAATATACATTGGCAAACGAACAGGTGCAAAATTTAGCAATACCGGTAATGCCCACAATAAGCAATTAACCCTTAAATCTTAAACTCCTCTGTATCAACATTATGCATCAATTATAAAGTTACCAATATTTTTCATGATACAGATCGTTTATTGGAACAGCAACATTACCGGACAGACAAAAAACACACAGCAAGGGATAAATCAGCCGGGAACTTTGGTTTGAAACGTATCAGTAACAACTGAGCGGGATCAGGGATGTGAAAACTACCAGGATTTCGTGAGGTTTAAACAAGGTGAAACAGAGAGAAATTACACGGGGAGGGGAAACATTTCTCCCGGGTATCCCTTGAGCCCGCCGTGGGGAGGCGGGGGTCCCACAGCTCCGGCTCAGTGGCCTGGGGCGGGGGCAGAGGCAGCTCTGTCTCGGGGAGCCGAAGAAGCGAAACCTCCGCCGGGCCCATTACGCAGCAAAAAAATCACCACGGAACCCTCCCTGGAACCGCTCCGAGCCCGCTGGGAACATCGCACCAGCGAAAACACCCGGAGCGACCACTTTTGTACAACATCCGACTCCCACTTTCCCGCCCTTCCCAGATGTTTCCCCGTCTCGCGGTCCACCGCCTCGGGGGCGGGCGCTGCTCCCTCGGCCCCAACGCGCGCGGTG
>VZTD01006068.1:1866262-1895905 GCA_013397725.1 Rhagologus leucostigma | reverse complement strand
ACGAGGCGCGGCCGGCCCGTGGCCTCGGCAGCTTGCCCGGGGCCTGGCCCTTGCCCCGGTGTCGGTGACTTCCATCCCCGTGAATGTGCCTCAGGAAGCGGCGTCGCCTTCGTGGCTGTAGGAGTTGTTAAAGTTTTATCTCGGGAATCTCGTCCTGCTATGGGGATGAGCCCCGGGGATGTTCCTGCCGTACCCCACGTATTTGAGAGAGGGACGTGGCCCTCCGTTGGTTTCCAGGAGCTGCAGTCCCAGAGAGGCCGAGTCCTCTTCCTGCATTATGGGACTGGGCATGCCGAGAGCAGGGGTGATAAGCAGCAGTGGAGTCAGGCTTGCCATTTGTTTTGTGTGCCTTTGGAAGAATGTGCTGTTTCCTTAGGGTTCAAGCAGCACCTTGTGTCGCTAAGGGCAGGGTATTTCCATGATTCAGATGCCAGCTGTTGGACTAGAAACTCCCGTAAGGAGGTCGCAGCTGAAGAAAGCAGGGGTCAGAAGCAGGAGCTTTAAGGGAGGAAGCTTCTTTTCTAAGCATTGAGAGAGGGCATACAGGGAAGTATAAAACGTTAGTAGTTACCAGACTGTAAATAACATTTATTTGGAACCTCAGCACCTTGCCTGTTGGCTTTGGTGGCGTATAGAATCTTGCCCGTAAACAGAAAGAGCCATCACTTTAACTTCATCATCTGCGCCTGCTTGCCTGGTGAAGCTGTACATTGCAGCTGTCAACAGGGGAGCCATACCTGTTATGTGTGCTTATCCCGTGTGCCTGAGGTAACAGAAAACTCCCTTTGTATTAATTAGAAGCAGTCAGTACTCCTGGTTCAAAGCATTGGGAGTTTAAAAGAAAATTACATTAGCAATGCAGTCTTTTTTATTACAATCCCCTTTGCTGATAAATTAAAAAAGTAGTAGCATGACCAGAAGCAGAAAAATATTCAATAAAAAACACCTAAAAAGCAGCCCCCAAGCCCCTGAAATGCTAATGAGTCATGGGGGACAATAAATGAAACTGCTAGCTGCAGAGATTTCTTTAGATGTATGTGAGGAGCTTTTGACTCATCTAATACCAGACTTAATGACCATAAGTGAGATGTGAAGAAATAGAAAGTTCAGCGTTAAGTCTGGTGACAAGATCAATCATACAGTTACAGCTTTTTTTCCTTTTTTTAAAAATTTTAATAGGAAACCCTTAGTGACTTGGTTTAGGAATATAATAGAAGAAATGAAAAGAAAATTTGACATGCTGAGTATTTAGCAAAGATCAGTTATGACTTTGTCAGAGAATGCAAAGTGTTAAATCAAAGGAGGCCTAACATGTTATTCGATCTAATTGTTATATTTTGAAGGTTAAAGCTGAATGAGGCTTTATACCTTAAAAGTGAAGACTCTGCCGAAAAGAGTGTACTCTTTTAACAAAAAAAGTGTAACAGTGCAATACTGACTTTGTTTTGCTGCTTAATATGTACCCTGGGATTAATATTGATATATTTATATCTGTAGTTTTAAGAGTGAAAAAACCCCAGACCTTGAGAATCCATTAAATGACTTGCTGGTTTGGGACTTTTCTTAATATCCACTGAATGATACTGAAGATCCTCTGTTGCAGGCATGTCCTTTTGTTTTTTCATCCATTGACCTTTGTGCACACTTAATTATAAAGTAAGAAGGTAAAGAAAAAGAGCTGATCTTGTACATAAGCTACCTCATCTTTATCATTTTGGGAAATGTAATAATTCAGTCTTTTAACAGGCTGCTAATTTTTGTTTTTATTTGAATAGACTCCAGTGAAGAATTTCTGTGCACTTTCTGTCTGATTAGAAGGGTTCTGTGTCTTGGTATGAGTCTAACAAATGTTGTTTTGAAGTAAATCACAAAATACATGCTTATTGATAATGTGCCAGCTGGCTTGTTACAAGCAGGGTTTTAATTATGAGAGAAATGTTTTAACTTGAAGATTTTACAGATGGTTTACAGAGCAGGCTGTGCATTATTTCTTTGCATCTTCGCATTTATTTTGTCTGCATCATAGGTAGCTCTTTGGCATCTACAGTAATTGGCCGATGGGAGAAGTCATCTTATTCTATTTTTGCAAATTGTCTTGTCGGAGTCAACCAAGAATTGTAAAGGTTGGGAATGTGGTGTTAGGTTTCTTTTTTGTTGTTGTTTAGATTTGACATAAAACCTTTTGTCCCCTCCAGAGGAATTAAGAACTTTATCTAGACTTTGCAAATGGCATTGCTGCATGACTCTCAATTGATCGTAGAGTAATGTCAGGTCTTTGCATTATGTCTTTGCATTCTGTATGCTACGTGTTATTGCCTGGATGTTTTGGGACAGCTTTGCAAGAAGCTTCACATCTCACAGGAGCGAATAGCTAAATGAAAGTGTGCAATCTGCAGTCACTACACGCAGAGAAATGTGCTCAGAGTCATGAGAACGCGTGTGTCTGCAGTGTAGCACGGTAGGATCAGGAGCGGTGCACGGGTGTGTGCTCCAGCTGGCTGCCGGGGCAGGGTGGGTGAATGGTGGCTGGCAGGCGGCTTTGTCCGCTCTCCTGCGGTGTGGCCTGTGGGGCTCCTGTGTCGCCTTGTGCACCAGGGAGCTCTCAAGGTGCCAGTCACCTTCTGGTAACAAACACAGGAAATTCTGTCATGCCTCTTCTTCAGTAGTTACAGGAAAGGCTTCTTTCTCTGAGTATCAGTCAGCAGTTTCCTGTCACGTATCACGTGCGAGTAACATGCGGTGTCCCCTGCCAAGCTGAGCAAAGACTGCTACTGTAGGAGCTTCCCCCGGTCCAGTTGCCTTTCTGCTTTTGAGATTCTTTAGGTTTGGGAAGCTGCATCTTTGATTTTAGAGCCTTTTGCTAGGTTTAATGGCAAAATCAGTGTGTTAATTAAAACCAGAAAGTTAAGGGTATTCACCTGCATTTCCTGCTGTTTTGGCAAACGGGAAGATCTGGCAGTTCTAATGTTTTATTTTATGTTAATAGTTTTAATTTAATCAAACTTTTTTCCTCTTTCTTTTGAATCTATGAAGACCTGAATATTTGACAGTTCATGTTTCAGGAAGGGTGAGGAAGCCAGTCTGTCTCTCTAGTTGTGACATACCCAATATGAAATTTTAGAAATGAGAAAAATGTCCCTTAATTTCTTTCAGTAGTAATTGCTGGATCTAGCCAGTGAATAAAAATACTTGCGTCAACTGTGACTTTTTTTGAGCTCACGTAAAAATAGCATTCTGTGAGTTGTTAGTCCGGTTCCTTTACAGTTCTACTGAAATGCAACTTCCAGAGCCAAAGCGATCTAAAATATCTGTATGCTTATTTGCCATCATCTCTAATGTCTGTTCTTTGGGATATGTACAGAATAATGGAATTCAATTACAGGTCTTGCTTTTTTTTAGAAGATCTTGTGCACGTTTTTTTGACTCTTTTCTATATGTTTTGTTACTTTATCATTTAAACACCATGTACAACACTAAAGGGATTATAAAGCTTTCACCTTTCCAGCTGATTTTTCCCACAAAGTGTGGGGAATACAGACCTTAAATGCAGAGAGGCGTTGTGTCAATGGCGTTAGTTGCGATTGTTGGGCTTGTTTTTGTTTCCGTGTTTCACCTCTTATTCCTTTACTTGGTTGTTCTTAATTCTCCATGTCTTTGGAGTTATAGTTGGGGTTTGGACATTTATATTTCTTTCTAATTAAAATAAGTCCTTTTCATGTATTTTACTAAATTATAATTCAGTGTATTGAACTTTCTGGTTTTAAGGTGAAAAAGAAAACTGTCTAATCAAAGAGCAAAGATGCAGAGCACTTCAAATTATCTCTGGCTGTTGTCTGACATTCTAGGACAGGGAGCGACTGCAAATGTTTTCCGAGGACGACAGAAGGTTTGTGAGGAATTTTCATATGCAAGTTGCTTCTTGAAATCAAGAAAAAAAGTTCAAGATTTAGGCCTAAAGCAAATGTATCTGTGTAATTGTTCATGCTTAGTTTTTAATTTTTAATATTTGTTCATTGAATTAGGGTTCTGTAGTTAGATTGCTAAGGATTTGTTTTTAATGTTGTAATGTTGTATTTGTTGTAATGTTGTATTATTTTTCCTTGTAAAATATTAACTGTTAGGAATTCTTCATTCTTTTTTCTTTAGTTTTATGGAAACAATAAGCCTTGTTTAAAAATTTGAATTTATTCCTATACATTCATTCCTATAAATTTATTCCTATAAATGACCTACCAGTTTCTATTACATGATCCTATGATTTATATCTGCATTAAATTGTCTTTTAATTGTTTTTATCTGTTCTTTTAAAACCTGTTTTGGTGATTTTTATTATTTTTTTACATGAAATATTCTTATTATAGTAGATGAAGATGTTGTTAGTTGTTGTCTGTAAGTCAGTGCTTTTTAAATGTCTTCTTGGTGATGTGCCTTGAATAATCAATGCAAAATAGTAATTTTTTTGCCGTATAAATGATACGCTGACGTATGTGTCTGTTGCAACCTGAGTGAGGGGTTGAGATGACCTTACTTATGTAGGTCATTCTATTCATATGAATTTCGCACTATGTCTCACAAAGTGAAGATAAGTGTAGTTGTTAAAGTTCCCTTTACAGTAATGATAGTCTGTGTGAAATCAGTACAAAGTGATTTATAGGCTATAGTGTTTCTGTGTTCCACATTTAAGAGTGAAACAACATTAAGCAATAATTTAGCAGTTAGTGTTCTTTTCTGGGTGGATGAATTTCAACACAGAATGATTCCCCTGTAGACCAGTTTCATGGTTGCACCTGTCGTCACCCTCACTAGTCTGAGCCTGTAGCTCCTTGTCAGCGGGAGAAAGCTTTTACCTGGGCACCAGTAGTGCGTGTGAGTGTCCTGCAAAACACACCTTGTCTGAGCACAGGAAGGCTGTGTCCTTAGAAATAATCTGTTGCACAAACTGCTAGTGCAAGCTTATACCTGTACAGGGAGGTGCTTTGCCCTGAGAGAGGGACAGGAGTTACACTTGCAGCTGGGGCTTAGTCCAGTTTGAGAACTTAAGTCTGGTTAAGCTCATGATTGTGCTTCTGACACTTATTATGTGGGTTTGAACTCCTTCAGGATTTTACATGGGTGGCGTGTAGTGCTCGAAACTGTCTTTGAAGAAACAAAATACTGGTTTATCAGTATAAACAGAACAGTAAAGAAAGAGAGAGCAACATCCAGCTACTAGAAATTGTCTTTTAACTTCAGCAAGCCAAGTATGTGCATGCCTCTCGTTGATTAGTGCAAGTAACTCTTGCTGAAAATTATTTTTCAGCTAAGTTTATGAGTAATTCCTAAATGTGTAGCATTTCTTATGCTAACTGTTCTTTTTTTTAAAAGCACTTAGGTTTTGTGACCTAATGAGTTGCCATTCTGCTAGTCTGTTTTCTTCTAGTCTATATTAAACTAAACCAATTTAAATTTTTTAGCAGAACTTTTATTTCCACCTTAGCACAAAATACTATTTTGAAATATTTCTTGTCTGGTTGTGTTCACATGTACAACAGAAGATTGCAAAATGCTTGGATAATGTCTATGTGTACATTTACCATCTTTTGGTTCTGTTTGATGAGCAGTTTGGTTTCTTTCAACAGAAAACTGGGGATTTATATGCTGTCAAAGTATTTAACAGTATAAGTTTCCTTCGTCCTGTGGATGTTCAGATGCGAGAGTTTGAAGTATTGAAGAAACTAAATCATAAGAACATTGTCAAATTGTTCGCCATTGAGGAAGAGGTAATGCATTGTTGTAGTTGTGATCTGAGATGCATGGAAGTAACAGCAGTAACTGGTTTTTTGTTTTATCCATAAGTATAGAGCATATAGTTACATTTTTAAAGAATGGTAACATATATGATACAAATACTCCCACACAACCACCACCATATTTTGGTTTTCTTTCTTCTTTGTTGTTGTTGCTGTTGAAAGAACAAGTTTGCTTTCAGGAGGTGAACACCTTCAGTGTGTAGGCACAGGTTATGATTCTTCATCTTGAGAAGCCTCTGTCCTAAGTTTTATCTTGAATTAGGATTTTTAAGCTATCTACATGTGTCGATATTTAAAAGTTGAATAATGGAACTGTTTATCCTTGAAGGTGTTTTGGTAATCCTGACAATTTTATGCTTTTCCTTTGCAACCAACTAAAATGGTGACAAAGGATACTATTATACAGTAGAACTGTCTAATAGTGCAAATTGCAGCAGCTGAACTGAAACTGATCAATTGAAATGACCGAAATGCTGAGATGAGTAAAGAAGGACAGTCTGTACTCTTCAGCACTTATGGTGTGTAGTTTCTCATTTGTCCACCTGTCAGTACTGCTGTCAGCCTGCTAGTGCTTAGAACTTGAGGCTTTCTCAGTTATTTTCCCCTCTCCAAGGTGGAATTCATGAAACAATATAAAAATCCACCTATACTTCTTTTGAAGATCACCAGAATGGGATTTATGATACAGCTATAGATTTTACTTTACTTTTCTTTTGTTTTTTGAAGGCAAGATCTTGTGGTTATTGATAATTTCTGACATTGGTGTCACAATAGTCAGATTTTTAATCTCTTTTGATTTTTTTTTTTCAGACAACTACTAGACACAAAGTACTAGTTATGGAATTTTGTCCATGTGGGAGTTTGTACACAGTTTTAGAGGAGCCGTCTAATGCCTTTGGTTTGCCAGAGTCTGAGTTCTTAATTGTTTTGAGAGATGTGGGTATGTAGACTTTGCTCTTCGGTCTAATTTGTTGACTGAAACAAACTCATACTTGTTTTGTTTATTTTGAAACAGCAAGAGACATTTAAATGACTGTCAACTAATTGAACAAATTAATATGGTCATATGGAATCACATCTTTTATTTGTGTCTATGTTGAAATAGGTAGCAGCATTAAGAAGCTGTGTTTAATTTCTGTGTAAAGCATTGATGTAATTTTTTTTCTTTATTTCAAGATTATTTTTCAGACGTTGAACTGACTTCTAGTGATAATTTCTGAAGAGTAAATTAGAAAAATAATATGGTTTACTTGTATTTACCTGCTATAAAATTTTCCTCCTAATTTACCTGCTATAAAAATTACTTTATGGGGAAGATGTTACTGAGAGCAGGAAATGCTGTAATTTAGCTGTTTGGAAAGAAAAGAAAAAGCAATCTTTTTGTTAATTGAGTGTCTCTTCTCATTCCTATTTCCCAATGAGAACATAAGCATGTCTTCCTAGTTACAACTCAGTGTTTGCACAGTCTGTGTCACAATGTGTACATGAATTCTGTGTTTATTTTTTCAATTGAAGTGGCTGGGATGAATCATCTCCGAGAGAATGGAATAGTGCACCGTGACATCAAACCAGGCAATATAATGCGTGTTATAGGTGAAGATGGTCAGTCTGTTTACAAACTTACAGATTTTGGTGCAGCAAGAGAACTTGAAGATGATGAACAATTTGTTTCTCTCTATGGCACAGAAGAGTATTTAGTAAGCCCAAATGATTTAATTTTCTGTTGAAGAAATATTTGAAGCCTGAGGCCCTTCGTGATTTTAGTTGAATAGGTGAAGGTCAAGTTGTTGGGAATTAGTATTTAAACCTTTGTATTACAGTTGTTTTTATAACTTTCCATTGGACTTTTTCACCTTGGGTCATGCCATTTTCTGCTAATGTAAATACATCAGCCTTGTGTGAAAGGAGGAACAACAATATTTTAGTTATGAATATATTTGCCTTTATGTCTGTAGATGTGTTTTAGTTTGTGTTTGACCTACTTGGATGATGTTAGGTGTAGTTAAGATTCGTGTGAAACCTTGGCTAACCAAAGAGAGGCAGGTAGAGAAGTATCAAGAGAAGCACCTTAGCATGATTTTCCTCCTGCCGTGTTTTCCCACACGTGCATCATAACTGATACTCTCCTCTGCTATGGATCTTTTTTCAATTTTCAAATTTCAAATTTCAATTTGTTATTTTGATCTGTTATTTCAAAATCATCTGGAGGAATACTGAATTTCTTCTCTTCTTTAGTGGTCTTTTATACTAGTAGTCACTCTTCAGCTGAATTTTAAAGTATTTTTTGTAAAGTTTTTAATAAAAGTGACTGTCATACCTAGGAATATAGTGATATTTGTCAGAATAGCTTAAGCAACTTCTATGATACAAGCAAGCTTTGCTTTTTTAAAGAACTGAAAGTGTAGACTGACAAATTACCTTGCTGTGAAAGGATAGATTGGGTGTTTTTCTTTAGAAAGCTTCATAAAGCAATTCTAACTTTTTTTTTTCTCTTTAGCATCCTGATATGTATGAGCGAGCAGTTTTGAGAAAAGAGCATCAGAAAAAGTATGGAGCAACAGTTGATCTGTGGAGCATAGGGGTGACCTTTTACCATGCTGCAACAGGGAGTTTGCCTTTCCGACCTTTCGAAGGACCTCGTAGAAACAAGGAAGTGATGTAGGTAATGTAGGTAATTTAGAAGGAGAATTTTATCTGTTGGTAAATTACATCAGCCCTTGAAATGTTTTTTACCAAGGAATCCTCCACACATATAGTAAAATTTAAAACAGTGAAAATATTTAAGGAAAAATACTCTTTTGTTGTGGTATAGCCCCAGTAGGCAGCTGAACATAACACAGCTGTTTGCTCAGTCCTCTGTAGTGGGATGGGGAAGAGAACTGGAAGGGTGAATGTGCAAAAGCTCATAGGTTGAGTTAAAGACAGTTTAATAAGTAAAAAAAGCCCCACAACAAACAGCAACTCTTGCCTCTTAAACCCAAAAGGAAACAAAACCAAGAAAAACGAGTAATGCAGAAAAATCCCCGATTGCTCATGACCAGCCAACTGATGCCCAGTCAGTCCCTGACAAAATGCCACCCTGGCAAATTCTTCCCCACCTCCTCCTTAGCTTCTGTTGCTGAGTAATATGGTATGGTATGGAATATCCCTTGGGTCAGCTGTCCTCCTGCATCCCCTTCCAACTTCTTGCCTGCTCCCAGCCTACTTGCTGGTGGGGCAGTAGAAAAGGAGAAGAGCCTTGATGCTGTGTAAGCGCTGCTGAGCAATGGCTAAACATGCCTGTGTTATTAACACTGCTTTGGTCACAAATCCAAAACATGGTACCATACACTGCTGTGAAGAAACTTAACTCTATCCCAGCCAAAATCAGTAGAAACATTCTGCTTCAACAGGGATTTTACTGTGTGGCACCTTAAGATCTGAATTAAGCATTTGAATTGAGAAAGACCTGAATTAAGCTCCTCCAAAATACTGATATTTTTCCACCTATTCTCCTTCAGCCTGGCACTAGGCTGGTGTGTTGCAGTGTCATGTATATAACTTGGATAAAATAACTTGGGCAAAGTTACAATATTCTGAATTGGGTTTTCAGTGCTGCAAATTTTTGTTGTCCTTTAAATGATGGTCTTCCCCAGCAGTCTTGAAGTGGGTGCACTACCCATGAGACTGACATTTGAGTAGTATAGTTGTGGACTGCAGCTGAAGATAACAGGGGTGGCTCTTGAATGGAAAAGAGAAGTTGTATCTGTGATGTGATGATTGTATTCAATTCCCTTTTCATCTTGGTCTGGTTCTATTTCATTTTTCTGTTTGTTGCATTTTAAAAATAAAGCAAGGTGGTACTTGGGACCTCTAACACATCAATAACATCTCTCTTCTGGTACTCCGTGTAAAGCTGACTCCAGTGTTCTTAGCTGAAGAAATTGCCCATCTTGTGATTTTTTTCCCATAAGAATTTTTGTTGTAGATGTTTGAGAGATGTTTTGTATACACCTTGTCCTCCATAAAGAGAAAGCACAACTGAAATTTTCTGTTGCAGAAAGCCTGTTGCTCTTCATTCATTGCATGAAAAATTTGAGAAATACTTGCCTGTGCAATATAAACAATGCCAAATTGTATCCAGATTTCTGGATGTTCCTTCTCTATGCCCAAGCCACTTTGTGATGGCTAAATGTCATCTCTTGCTGTAGAACATGCTAGAAGTTAGCATTTTAATGTGTAAATTGAACTAATGTGTAAATTGACTTTGATTAATGAACTCTTGTGAAAACCTTTGGTTTCCTTCAGTATGCTGGAGATATCTCCTGAACTTTTCCCCAAGGCTGAGGTAGACAAAGTTACTTCTCCAGCATAGCTTTTTGTTCTTTACCTTTCTAGCACTGCTCTGTCAGCTTGTAAGTGAAGCTTCCTAATTGTTGCACCATCTGCAAATTTAGGCTAACCTGTCATTTAAATTTGTATTATTGCTGCCCGTTTGAGGATTAGTTACTAGACCTATGTATGTATAAGAGGTAGTAGTTGAAGTCTCCATAATTTTTGTCATGTATTGCAGGTATAAAATAATCACTGGAAAGCCTTCTGGTGCTATTTCTGGAATACAGAAAGCAGAAAATGGACCTATTGAGTGGAGTTGGGAGATGCCTATTTCTTGTAGCCTTTCAAAGTAAGTTGGAACATACAAATGTTCACAATATGTTTCAGTGCCACTTGATAGGGCTTTTCCAGTCATTTTCTAGGATTGTGTCTTTGGAGCAGAGATCTGACACAGTTTTTTCTTTGAACTCTTCAGTACATCAGTACAGTCTGATATTTGGTTATAAAGTCATTTTTTTCTTCTCATCCATCCAAATAGTTTTATGATTGCTAATTTAAAAATGAGCACATCTGATGTGGTTTGAGAAGAAAGATTATTACTGCATTTTCTTCATCCTCAGGAATGAAGAATCAATACCTTTGATGGCCCTCATGTCTTGCAAGAATGTGACTTCGGACATGACAAAGATTAGGCAGTAGGAAGGAAATGAGAAGCAAAGACAGTTCAGAGGCTTACTTTTTGCTAGGAAAAAGGTCACATCACATTTTAACACATACTTGTATCTTTTCAATTTTACCATCATATTTTTGCTTCATATGTCCCTAATATTCAATAGGAAGAGCCATGAAAGATCTAATTTTGGCATGACTTTGAAAATACCTCCCATAACCCATTTACCCATTTGCCTTCCTGAGACTTCTTCCATACTTTGAAGTTACTAATCCTTCATGGTAAAGAAGGAAATAAATTATTCTAATGAAGAGACTCTGAAGCAGACCTTTCTGAAAGTCAAGTATGTACATCCTTAAGGGGTGTAGAGTCAAAATCTGGTTTATATCAATTCATTAGTTTGGAGTGTGCAGAACTTGCAACTTGTATATGTTTTTCATAATACTGCTCATTTGTTTCCTCTGCTTATTTTGTATAATTGGACTGCTTGAAATGGTAAAGGAAGCAGATTTTTTCGTTAAACATCTGTTCACAGTAATACTTTTAAGTACCATTCAAACAGTATTTAGTGTTACAAGTTTAGTACTAAAGTGAGTTTGAGCACAGCATCCACTGACCTCTTAATGGGGTCAGCAGTGTGCTTGCAAGCTGCTGCAGCTTGCTTCAAAATGTTACCTGTTACCCTGGCTTGATGTGTACATAAGGTTAAAATTTTGGAGAAGTTGTTCATGATAATGCACAAGTGGGATCCATAAAGTTCCTTACCATTCAGATGCTCAAGGTAGAAATGCAAGAAATTTCAGCTGACCTTTCTCCTAGAATAGTAACAACTGTAAGGCAATAGTTGCACGGGGTTTTTTGCAGCATTCAAGCTGCGTGTGCAGAGTACTTACTTAGCCCCATCTCAATCAGGATGAATTCTTAGTGTTGACAATTTAGATAATGAGTCTTTGCTAACCCAGCTGATTTTGATTGAAAGCAACATAGTGTTGCATCTCCACCAGCAAATCCTAAATGGCAGTAGCTTGCTTCAAAGTGCTACGCTGTGGTGTGTGGGGTGAGCTGGGTAAAATGCTACTACTGTGGTAGAAGGTGGCCTTAGCTCTACAATGTAGACTTAATAAATTTTATGTAATTTTTGCGGTGTCTGTGAAATATCTCAAGTACCAAGAAAAAGTACTTGATAGTTAAGCCTAAAAATGAAAGCTTTGAAGTACCTGCATTTATGAAAAACAATGGACATTGCCGTTGAACATTGTTGCTCAGTGTAGGAAAAAAGGCACTGACATATTCTTTAAGGGATAATAGATGTGTATTCATGAGGAAGTATGAATTCATTTGAATAAGTCAAATGAATTACTGCAATTGGTTTGCAAGGTAAAATGTTCCAAGTAGAACCAAGTTGTCTCATCTCTTCCTGGTGTCCTCTAGGGGTCTGCAAGTACTGCTCACACCTGTCCTTGCGAATATTCTTGAAGCAGACCAGGAAAAATGCTGGGGATTTGACCAGTTTTTTGCAGAGACGAGTGACGTACTGCACCGAATAATAATCCACATCTTTTCATTACAGCAGATGACCTTGCACAAAGTTTATATTCACAACTGTAATACGTAAGTGTTCTCTCTCTCTATTTTCATTACTTTGCTCTTGTTCAGGCTAACAGCACTGTGACCTCGGATCACCACAGCTACAAATTCAGTAGCCTGTGACCTCATGTCACCAGTGTTACAAATTCAGCACCCTTTCCTTGGCAGTTTATCTGAGGAAGCGAAAGGGCGCAATTCTCCTACATAGTCATAGTGCATGTAGAAGGATGTTGACCAAACATAAAAATGAAGTCATTGAAGGTCAAATCAACTGATCTTAAACTTAGTCTTATTTAGTGACAGAACACAGACTTAATCCTGGATGTGTTAACAATATGTCTATTTTCACAATAGAGGCCAACTCATCGCACATTTGTTCCTTACTTACAAAGTAGTTTTCTGGAGACTGTATTCATCTCTTGCTTGTCTTGTCCTCAAGCATGCAAAATGCACACATTGCCTCTGATGTAAAACTCTCACAGGGGTTCTGAAGTGGTAATTGGTACAGTTTTGGATCCTGATTTATATGGGGTTCACTTCATGACCATGGAATGCTGATGTTAAAAGCAGTAAGGTATACAAATATAAATGCCTTTTCTCTGCTGTATTACACATAATACAGAGCGTGTGTTTAATTCTAATACATGGATACATCCTGTTATTTCATCAAATGTGTAAATACATTTCTGTCCACTTCAATTTTTATTTTCTATTCCATCATTTTTCTTTTGAGAGAGCCCAAATACTGTTTCTGCAGAGAAATCTTGCTTCTATTTTTTTATTATTATTTACATGTATGATTATCTATAAACTAGCTGTAGAATTAAGAAGCTATAGTGTACTAGTGCTGCACAGGAGGCAAACTGGTCCTTCCTGTTAGTGTACTGAAAGTTGTTCTTCTTTGTGGGAGATTTTGCTAGTTTCTTTTGGCTTGGTTTTTTGGTTGCTGTTGTGGTGGTAAGTTTTTGTGGTGGAGTTTTTCTGGGGGGAGAGGTGTGGTGGTATTATTAGTTCTTATCCTTGTATCTATTGATTGCTGTAAATAAAATTCCAGAGTGTCTTTGGTCTTCCTTATCACTGCTGTTTTAGGAAATAATCTGGCTATCTGTTAGCCTACAGGCTGAATTTAATCTTTTGACATGTAAAACACCAGACTTTTCTTTTGGAGAGACCATCCATCTCCTTTGAAGAAAAGGGTACGCCTTAGAAAACTTAAGTATGCTTCCTTCCCCTCATCTGGTGCTGCCTGTTTTTGCTGACCTTCAGACCCAGAGCAAGTTTGTTTAGACAGACGTGCTTTGGCAAAAAATCAGAGGTAGAAAGGAAGTTTGATATTTTGCAGGAAAGAGAATTTATTTTTGTAACACAGCAACCTGGAGCCTTAAGGCTGCATGCTGCTTTTTTCTACTTAGAAGTCAAGTGCTTTATGTGTAAACCCAGTTCTTAGTTAATCAGAAATAAAAGCAATTTTTATTTAAAGAATACAAAATCTGAATTGTTGAACTGTTGCAGTGAGTCTAACCGCTACCGATTATATTGTTTGTGTTATAGAGCTGCTATATTTCATGAGTTGGTCTACAAACAGACAAAAATACCATCTCAGAATCAAGAACTGATATATGAAGGTCGGCGCTTAATACTAGAGCCTGGCAGATTGGCACAGCACTTCCCCAGAACAACTGAGGAGAATCCTATCTTTGTAGTAAGCAGGGAGGCTGTGAACGTTGTTGGATTAATCTATGAAGAAGGTATATGAAAGTAATTTCTCTTTTCTTACAGCTATCTTTTGTAACTAGTTTGGGTTACTTAATGTAATTGTTTTATGTCTGTTATGTCTTAGAAATAGTGTTGGAAATTTTCTTCTGTTGATATCTGAAGTTCTAAGTATGCAGTCCAATGTTTTTCAAAACTGCTGAGTATCCAGAACATTTTTAAAGAAACAGCAGGTGCTTGTCATGTTCCAAGTCCTTTGAACCTGAACATTTGTGTGCCAAGATGTAGTGGTGCTTATGGAGTTCCGTGCTTTTTTGAAGCATGACGCTTTAAACAAGCAGAAAGAAACATTATAGAAAGTAATTCAAAGCTGGTTCTTTTGTTCCATTATTCACTAAGTGGAAAGTCAGGTTTTACTTTTTTTTTTATTTGTCATGAATGTGGTTAGCCTTTCATTTAACAGAGGAGGTCTTTACAATGTACATTTGCTCAGAAGATAAGGTAATGCCATAACAGGGGAAAAAAAAGAAATTAAGGTTTTGAATTTCCATTTATCATTGAGAGGCTTTTAGAGGGGCCTATGCCAGAGCCCTTTTTTTATAAATGATGGGCTGGAGGACATGGCTGCAGGTGAGAGGTCAGTGTTGCTTTTGTCTGTATGTCCTAAATAGTGACTGCTCAGGCCAGCTGGCACTCTCTCAGACGTGCTGAAGAGTTTGGGTAGGTGAGCTGTTTGTGGTCGGATCAAGAGGGTCTTTATATTGTGTCACAGAGCTTTCTGAAGGAGCCAGTGAGCATGAGAACAGAAGAGATTGGCTGATAGGGGCTACTTGAGGTTTAGAAAAGCTCTTTGGTGAAGTCCTGCCCTTAAGAGCCTCAATGAAGATAAGCAGCCATGTGATAAAAAGGGAATGGTCTCCTATGCGGGTAAATATGGGGCTGAAGAACAGAGACAAACAGTTGGCTTTCTCAATGGAGAGAGATTGCCGGTGGAGACCTGCATGAAATCTGTGCTGTGCAACATGTTCAGAAGTGAGTCTGGAAAAGGAAGGACAATTTGCTGAAGATACCAAGTTATTTAAAACAATTAAAGACAAAGGCTGGTTTTAAAGGTGTGCATGAGAACCACATGATATTAAAAGGCATAAAAGCAGTGTACAGGGTGGGGAGGGAAAACAATCTGAACTTTTGAAGTATCTTCTGGAAAATGATAAAATACAGATACTTGTTTTATGTTCCAGTTTTACTTCCTAAAGTACATCAACGTTACGATTTGGATGGGGATGCCAGTATGGCTAAAGTGAGTAATTACCATTTTAGATTATATACTTGTCTTGGATAATGATACTGAAATGAAAGCTACTTCATTTTCAAATTAATAATGGTAATAAAATTATTTAATTATGCTAATGAGGATTCTGATAGATAGAAATACATTTGTTAACAAGGGATCTAAAAGTATATTAAAGCTATACTTTGTATACAAAATGTGATTTGTTTTTTTTTTTTAAAAACCAAACCCAAAGTCCAGTCCTCTAAATTCAAAGTGCTCTGTTACTGTATAATTCAGTGTTGGGGGAAGAAGGAGCCTGACACTGTGTAGTCCTGAAGTTAGTTAGAAGCTTCATAACTTCACTTCCGATGCTGCAAAACTTAACATTAGAAAAATAACTCTTGCTTGGTAGAGAGGAGTCTGTAGGACTCTGCAGAAGAGTGGAATTTCTTTTGCCTCTTAAAAACTTTCAGAATCTGTGGGAGACAATTAAAGGATGTTTCATTATTTTGATTGTTTTTCTAAAACTACTGAATGTATGCACAGCCGTGCTTGACTTTGTGACGACCATTTATACATGTGAAATACTGACTGCTGAGGAGCCTTGTATTCAGACATGGTAGTCCTGAAAATGTATGTCCCTTTAAATGCCAGTAATCTTGAAAATTAATAAACAGAAAGGCATCAGTTCGTACTAATTATTTAAAATATTGTAAAGTATAATATCTGAAACTTTGTTCTCAATTCTAAATAATACAGCAATCTTGTAAGTGAAATTGGGTAAATGAAGAGCATCTCTAGCCTTAGAATTAAAAAAAGGGTCAGTTTTTACAAGTTCCTTGCCATGTATGTGCTTGATTCCTGAACTATTGATAAAATGTACTTGTGACTTCGACAGAAGTATTAAGTTGTGTCATTTTTGTTCATGAGATTTGTTTTCATCCCTAACAGAGGCTTCAGCATAACTGGAAAACCCATGTTTCGCTCTGCCTTCATAATAGGTGTTTGGTTGTTGCCTGACTAAAGCTGAGGCCAAGTTCTGCATTTTAAACTACCATCCTCATGTTGCTCTTTCTTTTATTAATCTGTGTTTCTTTGTTGTGCTGTATTGACTTGAAGCAATTGTTAAGAGAATGCCAGGTCATTACTTACATTGGGTTCTCTTCCTCCAGGCAGTGACAGGTATTGTATGTTATGCCTGTAGAGTTGCCAGTTCTTTGCTACTTTACCAGGAGCTGATGCGAAAAGGAATTCGATGGCTAATGTAAGTAATTGATTGCATTTCATTATGATTTTTTTTTTTAAATTGAAATATGCCTTGATTATCAATACATAGTTCTGTGATCTCTTGATATCTTGGGAGGTTTTGTTTATCCTTGAGTAAGGACAGGCTGAATTTTCTCCTATTTTCTGTCATCAAGGAAACAAAAACTTTTTTTTTTTTACAATAAAATTAAGATGTTTGCGAATTTACTTTCTTCAGTGGATAATTTAACCTCTGGTTACATGCAGATACAATTAAACAGCTTGCACAAGGTATTTCTATATGAGGATTATGTTAATGCATCTCCAACTGAAAGCAATTCCTCCTGGCAGTTATTACTGCAGGTATATTATTGTGTTATTGATTGCTGGTAGGATGGCAGTTGAATACTTTTGTTATAGACTAATGCTTCACTTTTTTAGTGAAATAATCAAGGATGATTACAATGAAATGGTTCATAAAAAGGCAGAGATTGTCATCAGGCTGGATTTCTGCAGCAGAAACATTGAGAAAGCTGAGAAAATGTGAGTAGAAGCACTACACCAGATGCATTGATTTTTCATTATCATTTTTAGTGACAACAGTGTTTTAAGTTATGATTATTTGCAGTGTTTTTGCATATAAACATTTAATTTGAGTCAGCATGGATTTTATGATGGCAATGACTTAAGCAGATTTAGTCATATGTGTTACTCAAATTAGACTGTTAATTTTGCTCCTTAACCTAATGAGAGCAAGTGATTACTAATGAGTGGTAACTTGTGTGTGTTCTTTTTCTCCTTTCTTCTCTGACTCAGCTCATTTGCTCTTACTGACTCTAGAAGCTACAGTAAAGCTTGGACAAAGAACCAAGTAGCTTTGCTTTCATTAGAGCTTTTGTCACTGAGTTTGGTTGCATATGACTATAAATACTGCCCACTTACACAGTTTTAAGACTGCAGCATTTTCTGTGTGGAAGGAATTTAATTTGTTGAAATATAACATAGAGCAGCTGCAAAAAAAACCCCAAATAACCAAACCCACCTCCCCTTGCCCCACTCCCAAAAAGGTGTTATTCTTATGCGGTGTGATAGGAGCTTTAAATACCACTTCTTCTTTGCATTCTTCGATGCATGGTAGTTTTCCTGTTCAACCTACTGCCAGTCTTCCCCAAGTGCTGTCTTAGTCATAGGATTCTCTAAACTTGCCACCAGGCTGCTCTGAAAATGCAGATACCCACAAGATAATTAACGCACACACGTAGAACCACTGAGTTTGCAGAGTAGACTTAAGAATAGACTTAAACCTGTTGGAGCTGCTATGCCTGTGCAAATTGAACACCTTGTATGCAGTAATTGTGGATGCCCAAGGGTTTGACAGTTTTGCTGTGTGTGTACCAAACCTACCTTAAAACCCAGGTGTGTCTGTATTGGCTTCAAAAACACCACAAAACCACAACAGTGAAATGTGAAGTTGGTAACTTGCAAGATAACACTATACCTGTGCAGACTAGCTACAAATGGTCAGGGCAGGAACCCAAACTCCTCTTCAAGCCCGTTTGCACTAGTTGGCAGGACTAGATCTTGTTTGGTCTGTGTTTGGTTCAGATAGTTTCTTCCCGCATTCTGCCAGAAGGAGGCCTCTCAGAGCTCGGAAGGAACCACTGTCGGTTCTGATTTGTGACTCTGGTGCACTCGAGAGTAATTCAGCAGCAGTTTGAAAAAAAAATTACGTTCATTTGCGAACTGGAGTAGTTCTCATGTGAACAGAAATTTTCTATGTGTTTGCACGTGGTCTTCCGGCCTCTTACAAAGGGGCAGGATTATCAGTTTGTTTGACTTTGCTAACTCTATAAAAGTCTTCTAAAGGACATGTCCTCTTGTTTGTCCTTCCTTTTCAAGGCTGTGCTTCAAAGCACAACGATGCAAAGTCTTTATTTGAAAAGGTAAATGAAGCAGTGAACTTGAGCAAAGTATGTATTTTTTGAAAGCAGTTGAGCTGTTTGTGACGTTGTTTTTAAAAATAAAATGTACATGATACTCAACAGGAAAAATATTGTCCTGAATAATTTATTTGGCACTTGAGCTATGCTCGTAGGGAAACTATCAGTAGGAACAGATGGTCCTACTATCCCCGCCTGTAAACATTTAACCCAGTAAGTTTTCTCAGAAAAGCATTTTGGTGCACTGAAGTATTAGTTTGTTAATGACTACTTTAAGTACCTTTAGTTGGATAAGATTTTAAAAATTACTTGATGAAAGGAAATATTCTTTCACTGCCTGTCAAGTACAAGTAATGAGACTAGAATAAAGAATTCGGGAATGGAAGTTTCAAACTTTATTTTAACAGTTCCAATGTAGGAAAAAATCAAGGAATGTTTTTTGAAATGTACAATGTTTCCATTGTTAATGGCCACTTAAATTTGTCAGTTTCATGGTTGTTGCTTGACAGAGACTGTATTTCATATACAAAAAGAGGCAGTTACTGAATTCAAGGAATACTTCGAGCAGTATTCACTGCTTGTTTATTTTCTTTTTTAACTGCTTTTTTTTGCTGGTCAGATATGAGAATTTGATGCAGATCAACTTGGAAGCATCAGAAGTGGATGAAATTTCAGAGATACACACAAAACTCTTGCGTGTAAGTGTCTTACAAAGTTACCCTGTCATTCTGAAAATGGTGTTTCTACAGAAAAAGCCAAATACACAGTAACACAGGCTTCTGTGAATAACGACTCCAAATTTTCAATGTAATTTCTAGATTGCCAGTGGTTGTTAAAATGTCCATACTAATGTGAATATCTTTCTGAAAACAGAGCAAATCCTTTTGTATTAGCTCCATGTAGTGAAAATAAGTTCTTGAAAATACATTCCTGTTTTCTAAAATACTCAAGAACTGTAACCCTGAAATATATTTCACTTTTTTCTTTTCCATTTTTTTCCTTCCCTTAAGGAGTTGTTGACTACTTTGTTGGCTTTTTAAATTGTTGCATACACAAACACACTTCAGAGTGATTTGCTTTGAAATATGCATCATGTTTCCAGACATGTAAGGAAAAATTGAAAATAACTTAATACACTAGGAGCAGGTATAAAGTTCTCCATTCTAAAAGCAAAAGATGATTAGTGCATTTTTGTTTTGAAGGTCATGTGAACTGCAGAGAAAGGAAGGTATGAATTATGTGGATAGTTATTATATGAATTCTTAATAAACCAAAAGAACAAGGGTAGAAGTAAATAAGGGATATATGAAAGGTTGAAAGTTATTGTTGAAAGAAAGTACGTTTTAACTAACAGCAATGCCAGTGTCAAATATGATTCTTTCTTTAATAATACCTTGCTTTATCTGCTTCTAGCAAAGCCTAGGCAGATAATTGGACCTATTTCTTTAATGGAGATCAGTGAAACAAATGGGTTTATAGTATTAATGTGCTCAAGTAATAATCAGGTAATTTTTCACTTTACTCAGTGATAAGATTGAACCTTCTTGCTCTTATCTAGCTCTCCAGCTCTCAGGGCATAATAGAAACTAGTCTTCAAGATATCAAAACCAAACTTTCTCCTGGTGGTTTACTGGCTGACACCTGGGCAAATCAGGAAGGCACGCATCCAAAAGACAGAAAGTGAGTAACTGTACTTATTGTTCTGATATGTATTGAATTCTGCATTGAGTTGTAGTTCATAAAACTCATTGATAGGTACTTGAGTTTATGTATAAAATGTATCATTTTCTTTCTTTTGTCACTCTAGTCCAGAAAGGCTGCAGGCACTGCTGTCTTCCATCACAGACATCTACTATCAGTTCAAAAAAGACAAAGCAGAACGAAGTAAGTAACTTATGTGATTCACTTTTAACATAAAATGTTTTTTTGTCTTAGTTTGACTAAGGTGTTAGTGGTAGGTATGGAGAGTTAGCCACAGTGCATTTGTCTGTGGGTCCTTCTTAGTGTGATACCATGCTAAAGCACATATGAATGAAACAGCACTATTAATAGAATTAAATTTGGATTGCAAGACTGGAGAGGAGGAAAAAAGTGTATGACCACTTTGACCTATCAATAGAAGGAAACTGTGTAGGAAATGGGTAAACTAGTGGAGTTTTGCATAAGTACAGCTAACAGAATTAGATTGGTAATGTCTGTCATCTCCTCTAATCCTAGGGCTTCCTTATAATGAAGAACAAATACACAAGTTTGACAAGTAAGTTTTGAAGTTACCTTTGGGAACTACCGTGATTGCTTTCAGATCCTCCAGGTGCTCTTGCCAATAACCCATTCTATTGATTTTTATTGTAAATCATAACCTCTTTAGGATTGCTTTGTAAAAAATTTCTTTTAAATAGCTTAAATACATAGGGAGACCAGTGTATGATAATGAGGTGCTTTCTGGCTGTAGAGTTTTTTCACTGATAAGCCTTCTAACTGCAAAATTCCTGTTCGTTATCTGGGCATAACTGTTTTATAGGAAGTACACTTTTTTCCTGTTTTTTTTTCAGGGAGGAAAAAGCCCTGAGTAAGATTGAAATGACTTTGTAGCTAAGGTAGAGATAATTTTCTACAGATGAGTAAAATATGGACTAGCTGAATGAAATTCTAGAGTGATTTAATCTTACAGGAAATATAGCACACAAAATTAATTTTAATGCCATTCTCCATGCCTCTTTAAAATTGTCACTCATGCAAGGTGTCCACATTAAGCATATGAGTGTAACTTGGGTCTCTAAACTCACGTAGTCTCCACTGATTCTATACTGCTGTACTTGTCTCAGGATTTATTCAGTTCCTCATATGCAGATTCCTAATGCCATTTAAGTTGCCGCAAAGTATCTGAGACATGCCCTGAGACTGGGAGGTAGGACACAAGTCAAATGGGAAACTTACACCTTTCTGGACAGGTGGTCAGAAGCAGGGCAGGATATCTTTGCTGGGGAGAAGAGAAGGTTGCATGGAGTCCTCCTAGCAGCCATCCAGTAGCTGAAGGGGGGACCTACAAGGAAGCCAGAGAACAACTCTTCATCAGGAACTGCAGTGATAGGACAAGGAGTAATGGCTTCACACTGAAGGAGGGGAAATTTAGGCTGGATACATTGAAGAAGTTCTTCTCTGTGAAGGTGATGAGAGACTGGAACAGGTTGCCCAGAGAAGTTGCAGCTGCCCTATCCCTGGCAGTGGTCTATGACGGGGGGGGGTTGGAACTAGACGATTTTTATGGTCCCTTCCAACTCAAGCCATTCTAAGATTCTATCTCAAATGATGCTAGATGCTTATGTTTAAGTAAATAAATTATTCTCATAGTGGCTAGTCAGTTGTGTGGTTTCCTAGACTTTGCTGAATGCTGCATGAATTTAGACACCACTTACGTAATTTTCCAAAAAGTCTTGCTCTTGCTACCGTGAGTGTGGCTTCACTGACAATTACAGATAGAAAGCTGTCATGCACAGGGCACAACCATGCCGCTTGATTTTCCCATAGTGAAAGCTAGACTGGATAACTGCCAAGCAGAGGAGAGGGTTTTCTATTACTAAAACCATATCCTTGCATTAGTATATGATAAACTTCAAATAAGTATGTTTAATTTTCATGGTTTGAATACTGGTATATTTTTACCACAAGTATCTCCCTGGGACTGTACAGGTTTGAGGTCCTAAGTCCATCTTTTTCATATTTGATTCACCCCAGAGGGAAATGGCCGTGGCTTTTGTTAAGGACTGTGTGCTATTAGCAGCAGAGGCTGGCCTTTGTAATATTTACCTCTAGGCAGATAAGGGAGCAGCACTCAAATTGAATTTTTTTTTTCTGATTGAATGACAGGTATGTGTTCCTGATGATAGTTCAGCTACACTCTAGCTGGAATTTAATTAACCAATATCTATCATGCAAGACTTAATGAAATACCAGAAGTAGGTGTTAGTCTGTAGTGTTCAGTATCCCTTACACTTACTGGTGCAATGCATAGCATGGCGAGGAGATTACGCTGGGACTGCTGTCTGCCATACTAACAAGAATTGGGTTTTGTTTTCCTTTCCTTCTTGTTTCTTTTTCCTCTTGTCATAAAATTAGGCTGACACAAAACTCATGGGTTTTTTTTACATGTATGTTACTCAGTGCAAAGGATTATTCATATATGCTGGAAGTTCCAAGTATCTGCAGTAGGCAAATATGAAATGATTAGGACTTTTGTCCTTCCCATTTAGAATCCTTAAATATACCAGCTGACTCAAAGACGACATTTCACCATTTATTCATATACAAATATGAATACAAATACAAACAAAATACTTCAAATATTTTTTTCTCCCTGCTAGGGAATATTTTTGAGGCGTAAATTGTCAGTTCCTGTAGAATGTTGAGTTCTTACACATTACAACAGCATGAATGAAGGTGGCTGCACAGATTTTAAGTCCACAAACCTTTCTCCAAATTTCAGAAAGTTAGAGGAATAGGGTTTTGAAAGCAGGATGACACTGTTTTGGTTGTTTCTGTGTTGCAGGCAGAAGCTATATTTGCATGCTACAAAAGCCATAGCTCTTTTCAAAGATGAATGTGTCAGCAAGTATGATACATTTTTGGACAAAGCTGAGGACTGGACAAGGCAAGCTATTGATTTCTTTAATATTTGGTAATATTCACTGCACCACTTTTATATAGGCAGCTCTTAAAAGAAAACTCTTTTTCTTTTAGGAAAATGCTGCACACAAGGAAGCAGTTACTGGCTCTCACCAATCAGTGTTTTGGCATTGAGGAAGAGGTGTCCAAATACCAGGATTATATAAATGAGGTAGAATGCTTCAAAATTATGTGAAGTATTTGCATAGATAAAAGATTTCCACGTATTTTCATGTCAGTAGTGTTGTTTATAGTGAGTCTTACATTAATGCAGTTGTATTAAAATACAGGGCTTTGTGGGTGCAGTATGTGGTCTGCAGTAGCTTCGTTGCTATGTCAGAGTGGAATACAGAATGGTGTTATTTTTTGAATAACTGGATAATGTGATTTTTTGAATTGTGACTTGATTTTGGAATTTGGTGGGGTCAGTTTTGTTTGGGGTGGTTTTTTTTTTTTTGAGTGGGGTTTTTTTGGTGGGGTTTGTGGGTTTGGATGTTTTGGGGTTTGTGGATTTGGGGTTTTTTTTGTAATGTTAGCCTTTCCCCCCCAAAAAATCAGTGCAAACAGATGTGGGTTCATTGAGAAATGTTCTGTGCAACTGTTACCATAATATTTTCAGAGGACCTAGAGGATTATCCTAATTCTCTTAAGAAGTATAAAAACGCTACTTCCATAGTCAAGATTGTGGGATACACACATAAGAATGTTAAACTAATGATTTGGACGGTGACTCGGCAGGATGCAAACTTACAAGAATTACCTCAAGGTTGAGAGAATAAGAGCATTTTCATGTGTTAAAATCATTATTTTATAGAAAGGAAAGATAAGTGAAAGAAAAGCCCTTGCTAAGTGTAAAATCAGTTTAGGAATGGTGGACAGCAGCATTTTACTTGTTATTTGTATTTTAGTAGCACCACCAATCCACTGATTAGGTTCCAGTTGCCCTAGGATATCTACAGGCGTAACAAATAGATAATTCTTCCTTTCCAGAATTTATTATGAAAGTATTAGATAGGAAGATGGAACAAACCAGGGAATTATAGGTCGTGTCAATACAAAACTTGCCAGGATGTTCTCAGCTTAGAGCATATCAGCCACATTAGTACTGTAATGAATTTATGAGGTATCATAGCAATGGAGAATTTAAAAAAGGATTTTAAGGTGGGCATCAAGATATACATGACAACTTATATTGTAACTTAAATTTTCTTTTTTTCTGTTACAGTTACAAGATGCCCTGCCACAGAAAATGTTTGCGGCTTCCAGTGGGATGAAACATACATTAAATACAGTCTATCCAAGCTCAAACACATTAGTAGAAATGACTCTTGGGTGAGAATTTCGTGATGAGATTGATGTAATATTGTATACTTGCTATACAGGGAAATTTAAAAAAAATTGGCTTAGTGGCTGCTGTATTAAGATCAAGAATTTTACATTGCTATAGTGGTGGCACAGATTCAGAAGTGAGTGAGGGACAGCACTAATGTATCATCTGTCTCTTTGTAAATAAACAACTTACCTGTCCCTTATTTACGAACTTACCTGTCCCATATGTATGT
The DNA here is from genome assembly GCA_013397725.1 of Rhagologus leucostigma. Taxonomy (NCBI): domain Eukaryota; kingdom Metazoa; phylum Chordata; class Aves; order Passeriformes; genus Rhagologus; species Rhagologus leucostigma. The sequence continues at coordinate 1,871,150 of VZTD01006068.1, read as the reverse complement.
AATGGCAAGTTGCTGGAAACTGGTGGTGAGTGATCAGAGCAGGTAACTATCCCTCTAAAAATCATAACCTTTCTTTTGTTTCTGGTTACTACAGGATGAAGAAACTAAAGGAGGAAATGGAAGGTGTTGTTAAAGAGCTGGCTGAAAACAATCACATTTTGGAAAGGCAAGCAATTATTTTCCGTTTTGGGGCTGAAACTAGGAGCAGGCTTAATTTGGTACATTTTATAGATCCAGAGTTTAAACTAAGGGAACAATTCTGTAATGTCTTTAACTGTAAATATATTTTGAACTGTTCAAACTAATTGTAACAAAAAAAAGTATTCAAAACCTTGGAACATTGCTGTAAAACCATTCTGACACAGCCATTTTTGTGGCATTTTTGTTTCATGTTACTTTGGTTTAGCTAATAAAAATTCCTGTTGCAGAGACAGATCAGTTCTGAATTTAAACACAATACTGTTGCAGCAATGCTGTGGTGTCTTTTAATTCCTCAGTTTTAGATGTTATTTTTAACAACTGTGGAATTACACCAATCTGAATTAATGATTTTGCAGTTTTCAGATTGCTTAAATAAAGAGGCAAACATGTTTCTTACAATCCTGAGAGGGTATTGTCATTATCACATACAGACTGATGTTGATTTTCTTCCTATAATGAGGAGAAAATACATAAAAATAAACATCTCCTGAAAGTTCCAGGGTAAATTGCTGGTAGAGTGGAATTTAGCTTCAAGCTGAATTAGTTTTGTTTTGTTCCCCACTCCCAGTCCCATACTTGCAGCACAGCTTCCTCTCTTCCATCTACTTTGCAGATACAAAAGTTAGGTACAGATGCTTGGCATGTGGCAAGGGAAAGGAAAACCCCATAAATAAATTAAAGATTGATTCCATAAGCTAGTCAACCACCTAAAAATATACTGGTTTTTTGGTTTAGGTTTGGTGCTTTGACTAGGGATGGTGCCCTGCGGAACGTGGACTGTACCTAGCTTCCAAAGGACCTGAAGAGGACTTGTAAATTTTTTCAAAGGGAGAAAAATACTGTTGGGACAGTTAAAGGCAGATAATAAATCTGTATCCAGGTTTTTTTTTCCTTCAACAACTGTAATATTAAAGAAAATGTAAATATGTATAATATGTAAATACAAAAGAAATATATATCTTTTCTTGGTCACTTTTAGGAAAGAATAACTTCTGGCAGGGAATTGAGCCCCTTGGAGGATCTCTGAGGAGTCCTAAAGGGAAAAGTATTGTTGATGAAATTGACATTTGTCTACTTTGAATATTGCCCTTTTTTTTCAGAATGCAATTTAGTCTTCATTGCAAGAGGACTTGCAGTACTCCAAAACACCCTTGTATAAAGGGTATTTTGGATTTCCTTTAACAACCACTGTTATGTAGGAGTCTAGCTGAATGCCTTTGATCATCGTAGAACATGACGAATGTTTTAAATGAGATGTTTCTAAATGAGTGTGAACAGGGACTGAGAGTGCAGATAGGACAGAACAGAAATGCGTTTCTCTTTCCTTCACATCCAAACTGTTAGTTCACTTCTACTTGAGAAAGCAAATTCACAATATTTTTTTAAGTTCTCTCCATATTTGGTGCTATGTTGTCTGTAATCATTTGACTGCTCAGTATATGGAAGTTTTGCACTCCAGCTTGTCAGAATGAATGTAAAAATTCACTTTTGGAGTACAGTATTTTCAGACTTTCCCTGAAATTTTGTTGCTCACCACAACAACAGTAGGTACTTAAAACAGCTTCTTCTTAATCTTATTTGCAGGTATAATTTTTTAAAAAGGTTAAAAACTTGGTATGAGAAGAATTCATGGGCAGTCAGTAGACTGGATAGCATCATGCCTCAGTAGTAACTGAATAGTGGAAAATAAGGTACCAGTCTAGATCTTTAAAAGGGACCACTCCCACTGCTGACTTACAACTGAGGTACCAAACTTTGATGGAAAATTTAGTAAGACTGTATAGTTATTTTCCAGCATCAGTAGTTACTACTTTCAGGATAGAAAGTATATGATTGGGTTGCAGAGATGTAGAGTGAAACATTCTGCTCCAAAATACACAGGAGAAAGAGAACAGGAAAACAAAAACTCTGGAAACATCCCTTTGTTTGGATACTACAGATGTACATACTTGTTTCAGATGAGCATGCAAATATTACAGAACTTGTTCTTTCCTTGTGGAAACCTGGCCATGGATGTTCAGTGATGTCCAATAGCACTTCTCATTGCTGCATTACACCTGTAAGAGCTGGACCAACTATATTTAGAATTTTCCATAATTACTGGTGGAACATTTAGGTGTAAACTAAACAATATTGACCAGTGATAGCATCTGGTAGTTTTGTGATGCTTACTCCCTGCTTATCTGTCCAGGTCAGAACACAAAATATTTTCATTTCCTTTTTAGAAAATACTCGGAGAGAAACTTAGGAAATTTATAAATGAGCGTTTCATTTTAAAAGAAAAGGAAATTCACTTGCCTTGATGTCCAAGACCTGCTTTCCAGTGTTCTTGGTGAGAATCAAAAAAGGGAATTCAAACATTTTTACACTCATGTGAGTAGCTTCTGTCTTTGTCACTCAAGAAATATAGCTATGCAAAAGGAGTGCAACAGTTTGTCACACATCTTTCCTTGGCATTCTTAACAGTTTTAAAATACTGGAATCGTGGCTGACTGGAATGATTTAATGCCTGCTTGTACATTGGTTCATTCACATCCACAGTCTGACTGAGTATCAGTAAAACACATGAATAAATGTTAAAAGAATTGGGCTCTCTAGCTGTGCATAAACTGTATTTTGTTTCCAACATTATAACGCTTTGTTGTTTCAAAGTTCATAATCTTGAAAGAAATCAAATGCTAGGTGGAATATATAATTTCCAACTTCCTTGTACTGAAGCAGTCTGAAAAAGAAAATTAATTGTAGTAAAAGTACAGTCTGTATGTTGAAATATGTGCAGCACTCTTTTACGTTTGAAAATGTTTTGTTATATTTTATGTTCATTTTAAACATTACTGGCTTTAGTCTTGCTGAATACATCAGTTATCTTAATCATGTTAAAATTTCTTTTTCTAAAGCAATTTTAACGAAGCAGTAGCTAAGGAACTTGAAGTAATCAATTCGTTATCTTCTGATTACCTTATTATGAAGCAAATAATTTTTCAAGTCAAGGCATAGTGTATGATACCATCAACATTTTGCTCAAACTTAAGTGTCCTGATGCTGTGAGTCATGCTATTGATTTGCCAAAAGAAGTAATAGAAAGTAATATATGGTTCTTCTTCCTGAAGCTGGTTTACTGGTTTGGGGGGTTCAGCTGAATATATTAATTATCTGTTACTTGAACAAACCTGTCTTCATATGAATTGTGAAAATGCATGAGTGAACAGCTTAATGGCATAAATACATCATCAACCACTTACTGTACAGTGTGTACTTCTTCCTTTTCGTAATTCAATTTTCTGTTAATTTCAGGATTGCCTTACGAGTTTTATTTCCTTGTAAGCACAATAGAGAGCCTGAAATATGAAGCTGCAAATTGCAGCTCAGTTTGCATTATGCAGCTGTTCAGAAAATGTGCCCTGCACAACAGAATCACTAGCATAGGCAGTATGGTAGAGCCACTAATTCTTTTAATTTTTTTTAACTAATTGGTTGACATGTGTTCTGAACAACGTTAGTTCTTTTAATGGTGGCAAAATTCCTAGTCTCTGCTCAGTATGAAATTGTCCACTGGTAGAACTCAATCGGTTCTAGTGTAGTCAATCACTGTAGAAGTGGTAATTGTAGAACAGTTACGGATAGTCCTTAGCAGAACTGGGAAGAAAGGGGAGTTGTTCGCTGAAAGAAGAGAGTATTGGAAGAAGGGGGAAGTAAAAGTCTTTGGTAATCTACAGGTTCTTTCAGAAGATCAGCATTCACTGTGTCTGTGGTGAAAGGGTTATAGATTATTAATATAAACTATAGTGCAAACAAAAAAACCCAGCCTACAACTTTGGAGGAACCTTTCTAACGGTAAAGAGAGGCAAGTGCCAGAATAGATTGTCCTGGGAACAGCAATACCGTTTGAAGAGGGTTTATAGGAACAGGTTAACTGGTGTGAGCTCTTGTTACCGATTGTGCTGTTGGCAAGGCTTCACAACCTTCTGATTTTCTGTGCCTAAACAGCTTCTTTTTTTTTTCATCAGTCACAAAAAAAATGTGGTAGGGGTAGTATCCGTCAGTGAAATTTGCTATTTTGTCACTGGTACCGGCTCAGGCACCAGTAGTTGTAGGTGCACATCTTTTGGAGAACTTTGCTGCCTGTGGGCGAGTAAGGCCGGCAGCGGCAGGTTGAGCTGCTGCTGGGACAGGGGTGCGGCACAGTTCTTCAGCATTGCGCTGTGCTCCTGGACACTCACACAAGTGTTGAATGAACGCTCTGACTACCCATCCAGGTATGGGTTATGGCACCACTGCCCACCCCTGGGAAATCCTTCCCCCAGTAGCTGCTTTAAGGCACTGAGGCAGATCATTTTAATGGGAACCTACTGAAGCGCATCACCAGCTCTTGTCAGCTCCCCCTGTGCCAGGGTCTGCTTCAGCATCCCTGAGTACGTTTATGTCGAATGATGCGGAGTTTGTGCCTGCCGGGTGCGGGGCCGGCAGACCGGCTAGAGGACTCGAGAGGTCGGGGGGAGGACGCGGACGCGGTGCGGCGCCTCCTTCGCCCCCGCCGCCTCCCCGCTCCCCTCGTCCGCCGGTGCCGTGTGCGTGAGGCGGGCAGNCGCCGCCGCCGGAGCCTCCGCACTGCTTCGGGCCGGCGGCGGCGGGAGCGTGGTGCGACCTGTGCTGCCGCTTCGTCCTCTCGCAGGGCCTGCGCTGCGCG
>VZTD01006068.1:1812638-1866174 GCA_013397725.1 Rhagologus leucostigma | reverse complement strand
GGGACGGGAGACCCTCACAAAACCGAGGGGCGCGCGGCCAGGTCAGGCGTCTCCCGATCCGCGCCAGGAAACGCGTGCCTCGCCCAGCCCCGACGGGAGCCAGGGATTCGCCATGTGCAGCACTGGAGCACGACGGCTGCCGAGCGGGAGCTGAATGGCCGGGACAACGGCCTGGCGTGGGGGTGGATGCAGCGTGATCCAGGTAAAAGTGCTCCGTCGCCACCCGACAGGAAGGTAACGCGTGTCACAGGGTGTGGGGAGTGCTGCTCTGAGGGGTTCCCGTGTGCTCCCAGCCCTGCCAAAAGCCGTGCGCTCTGCTCCCGGTCTGTCAGGGTCAAGCCCAAGGCAAGGCTGTGTTAGTGTGTCGCACGTCCCATGTACACAGCACGTTCGTGTCCTTTTGCTCTCCGGGCTCTGGTTCACAGTAGGCAAAGGTGCGTTTTCCTTTTCCTACACAGAAAGCAACTTTCCTCCTTTGCACCCCTTTCGTTACTGCTGCCATACTCTAAAATACGATGATTTCATTCACCTCCTAGCTCCTCTCCTTTGCAGTAAGACAACATAGATAATCTAGTGCTGGTGAAAAGTTCTCTTTTGCCATCCCTTGGTTGATTGAAAAGGCTTTGGCCATGTTGTTGGGCTTCATGATAACCTCGAGGGTGATTTCAGCATAGAACTCCATGGGCGTGTTCACTTGGCTGGCTGTTCCTTGCCCACGGCTGCAGTGCTGCTGCACTTTCTAGGACAATCTAGTGCTATCCCTAGTGGTGTGACATGTTCAGGTGTGTGGTTTGCTTTTGATTTACATCACTGAGCCTTTGTTTAACAGCTGATATTTGAAACACAAGGTGGGAAAGAAAGGTCAATCTTTTCTTTTTTTTTTTTCTGTCTTAAGGAGATGTAATAACCTCATACTGTCCTCTGCTGATAAATATAATTTATGTTATGACACACTGTTCTCACGGTTACACTCACTTTGGAAATACATTTGGAAATACTTTGGCTGTGAAAAGAAAATACTTTTTATTTATCATTTGCATTAGTGCACTGTTTGTTCTGACAGGATGTGTAGTGCACTGATGTGAAAATAGACCTTAGAAATAATATTTTTTTATGATCAAATGCTCTATGACAAGAACTTCAAATGTCACATTGGATTATGTATCTTCCAGCAACATTTTCTCAGAACAATTACAGCTTACAGTGTTTTTCCTTCTCCTCTGTGACAAGCTCCATTTTTATGAAGCATAGTACTTCAAGCTGCTCTCTTAAATTGCTGTTTTAAGTAGCAGAGGAAACATTCAACTTTTATGATCTAGCATGAATATAATATTTAGAAGCTGTAAAGTGCCATGGAGATGAAAGGAAACACCAGCTAAAGCTCACAAGGGTTGCTGTGAGAACCTCTGTTCTTGCCCACTTGACAGGCACAACCGGTGAGCCAGACTGGTGAACAGATCTGGCTGATAAATTGGCTGAGGGCAACAAAAGTAGGGGCTGGGTCAGGACAGCTCAGAGACCTGAAGGAGCGTGTGACCGGCTGCCCTCCTGGCTCAGAGCCGCTAAACCCACTCTGGCCAGACATCAGTCTACACCCAGAGTCACAGGCTCTATTCACAGGGAGCAAGTGAATATAGGAGAGAAAGATGTCCCCGGCTTTGGGAAGGCAGCAGATATGGCTGTGCTCAACATCTAAAGTTTGTCTAGACTGGCCTTGAAAGCTGAATCGGATACATCCAGGACTACAGCTGGATTTGTGGCCTCTGTGGTAGCCTCTCTGAAAATGCCATGGTCTCCTTTGGGTATTCCTTGCAAAGGAGAGATTACAACAGAAGTTAGAAGTACCTTTCAAAGATTCTAATCTGCCTGGCAATGTGTGACAGTGCTAACAGTTTCCCAAATAAACCTGCGTTTTCCAGAAGCCACTTTGTCTAAAAAGCAAAACACAACAGCATCTTCCAGATGGGCCACTGCTAATGAAGAGGGAGCTATGTACTAAATTCTCATGATTCTGAGTCACAAAGACATAAATACTGTATTTATTTAAATTACCCTGTGTGAGTATTGGTTGAAGTCAATTCTCACCAGATCATTGCCATTAGACATGATCAAAGTCAGAGGTGGTGAATGTGGTGACAAGAATAAAAAGGCATGAGAAATTTCCTCTGAGATGGGGAAGCAGTCAAAGGGCACATCAAAGGAGTAGTTTTAAACTGTTTAGGTACAGACTTTTTTCTGAAAGAAAAGTCTTTGACTTGTCTATGGGAATGAGGATTTCTTCGAGTATCTCTGTCCTACCTTCCCCATAGTGTATAGGAAAAATTCCTGAGCTGAGCTTCAGTAGAGGCTAGACTTTACTCTTACCGTTTTTCAGTGGGTCTGTGGTTGTCTTAGGGCTTTTGTACACTCCTTGGTGCACATCATAAAGTGAGGTGGAATCCCTGAATTACCAAGAAAAGGCCTTTCTGCCTTTTGTGAGATTTTTGTTTGGAATTCAGAGGTTTTCAGGCTTCTGATAAAAATTGAAAAAATACTTTATTTAATTCAGGGAAAAGAGATCAGAAGAGGAAAAAAAAGTCATGATTAATGATGGTCTGTTTCAATGCAATGCACAAGGTGCACATTATTCAAGCAACTTATTTCTTGAATGATATTCCTGGACCCCAGCCCAAGAAGAAAGCCAAGTGTAATGAAATACCTCTGAAAAGGATACTTTCTAGTATCTGACTTCTTGCTGTTGTTTTGGATTCCTTTTCAAGAGAGGCTTAATTGGTTTAGCAGTCCAGGTTTGCTCTGCTATTCACCTTTTCACCTCTTATTATTTGAAGTAAAAACTTGGTGCAGATGCAGAATTCCATTGCCTGGCCTGACCTCTCTGCACGAATTTGTTTGAAACAGAAGCAGTTGGGATTATTCCATTATGTAATGGAAAGGTGAACAGTAAAGAGTGGGTTTTGTTTTCTAACATTCAGTGTTTCTCTCAATCTGAAGGTAGTCTGGAGTGAGAATTCTCAGTTTCTTGTATCTTATTGATGGTGTGTAGCATTATGTAGTGTAGGAGGTTGTTGCATTGTATCAACTTGTGATTTGGAATTTGAAAAATGAGGCATTTATCATGGTTTTGGATGAAAGTCTATATTGCCAGGCTATGAAATACAATTTCTGAGCAGTTTTACTTTCCCCATAGTCTGGTGAACAGACTGGATGTACATAGGTGGTGGGAGTGTGAAAGGAATTACCTTGTGGACTACTTGCTCTGGACTTCCTAGTTAATTTCTGTAACTTTTCTTTTACCTTGCATTTTACACTTTCCCACTGAACCAGATGAAATCAAATGAAACCTTTTCAGAAGTTTTATTCTTCACTTAAGAGAATATACAGAAATTACAGGTCCTACATTACTTTCACTTCAAACTTTATAAAGATGTTTAAGCAGATGGTTTAGAGGTACCATAAAAACCAGCTGGCTCCTTTCCTGTATTTAGTGATGGGACACGGTTGGAAATTCTCTTCTCTACACCTTTGTTTTTACCCAGACTTTGTTTTTTGAGCAAGCATTCCCTGGGAAGTGTATAGCTCAGTGTCAGGGCCTGTCAGGGCCTTCTCTTTGTTTTTTCTCTGCTGAAATGGGTATTCTGGTGGGAGCCTTCTTCAATTTCTAACATGTTTTTATATTGCCTCTGAATATTCAGTAGCTGACTCCTGCTTTAGTGCAGTCAAAGAACAGAGGTGTTATGCTTTAATATGTAGTATAGCTCTCCTACTGGGTGTCTCAGATGCTACCCTAAGAGGCTGCAGAGAATACAAGCAGTTGTTTTCAGGTTGCATAGCAGCGAAGAGAAAAATTTGCAAAATCACCCTGTAACATTCATATGCCATCACTGAAAGGCTTTGAAAATGCTCTGTGGTTTTCCCACTTGTCTTCCTCACCCTCTCTGGAGCCGCTCTGGGAGCTCCTGCTGAGGATTTTTTCAGTGGGCAGGAGCCTCCTCTGCCCAGGGCATCTTGACGTGGAGATACTCTGTGTTTCATTTCACACGCAGGGGAAAGGACTCCAGATGCCAGAAGGCTTGGTTTCAAACAAACCAGTATTTGAGAGATGATACAGGAATAGAAAGGGGTCTGCTAATAAAAAAGTGATAAAACAGGTGTTTTTGCAGGCAGTGTTCCTAACCTTGGATGTATTCAAGATGTGTAATAAAACATCAAAGCAATGATGTGTTTAGAAAAGCAAAGATCTTAGTAATAAAAATATTGGCGTTACTTGCCAGTGTGATAACTCCTGATGGTCTGCTTGGAGAAAGTCTTGGGGAACCAAGGAGAAACTTGATGTTGTCATGGGAAAGCTTTGAAGAGCTTCCTGTGACTTGATGCTGCTTTTATACAGTTATACCATGCTCGAAGTTCAGCAGATTAGCAGTCATTGGGCAGGAGTTTGGGTCACTGTGGGATGTAATGATACAGGTCCCTTTTAAATTATGTTGTGCCTGCATGCTATATACATATTGCTAGTATCTATGATTTTAACACACTGGAGAAAAAGGTAAAACTGAAGGTTTTACTGGATAGTGCTTCTTTTTGTTAAATGACTAACATAGTTTGGGGTTTTTTTGCACTCAGGGCTAGCAGTAGGAGCTGTTGGCCACTCTAAGTCCTCAACAGAGAGTATGCTTGTACAGGAAGAAGCAGTCCCCACTTTGAATTGCTATGAGCCAAGCAAACCGAGATGGAAGCACCGATATATTAAGTAACTTTTTCAAGGTTACCCATGAGGTCACTGGTCAAGCCAGCATTAGAGCTCAGCTCTTGTCCAGGCACTGTTGTCATCTCTTCCTTCTGTTGTTAAGTGGTGTTGACCAGAAATCTCCAGCCTTCTTGGAAGGATCTCTTTATCCAGGCAGTGAACTGCAGGTCAGCAGTGTGCTGGCAGGGTGGCTTTAGGAGCTGCTAGACATGCCTGTTTTCTCCACACTGGACTGAGTACTGAGGAATACCTTTTTTATTTTGCTCAGTAAAGGAAGAGTGTGTTGTGTACAGAAGCTTGGGTGCCGTAGCTTGACAGTGAGTGTAGGAGCTCAGAAGAAAGTATGAAGGGCTACAGTGAAAGTCCTCTTGTGTTGTATTTTTCTCTTATACTCCTGTTCTAAACATTCACTTATTATCTAGTAGCTGCCATGGCTAAAGTAAGAAACATTCTACTCTTCTAAGAGAGAAGAAATGTACAAGGTGCACCCTTGTTAATGTCAAGTGCAAACAGCATATAATCACTCCTACTGCAACACAGAGATCTAAAGAAGGATGGTCACAGCTTGCTTGCACCCTAAAAAATGATCAGGTTTTAAGCAGATCAGATTAGGATGAACAAACTTACTGTTTTGGCAAAGTTTAACACGTTTTTGTTTTTCTGCCTCAATCTGTTTTCTCTTAATGATAGTTCCCTGCAAGCTCTCACTGAGAAGTCTACTAATTTTGGCACAGTCACCCAAAGCCCACAGGCAAGTTGGTCTATCATGCGCTGAGTCAAATCCTATGTGTCAAAGTATGTTACAAGGCAACTCAGTGTCTTCTCTCCAGTTTTACCCTTGGGTTTTATTTTTCCTGTACTATAAAGTATAGCTATTTACATAGAAAAGTGGTTTTCCTAAAGACTGTTCAATAATTTCCCTGAATTTGCTGCTACTAATATAATAAAGCTGAAATCGACATGAATGTGTTATTTTCACATTGCACTACTATTCTCTGCATCTGGCTTTTTAATCTTATATTCAGCTATAATTCTGAAGCACAAACCTACAGACATACGGTGAATCTATAACCAAACTACATTAAAAATTAACGTGGGCAGCATGTCGTGCCAGCAGCGGTCTCCAGGAAATAGTGCATTACCTTCCCGATGCTCAGCTGCACCAGCACAGCAACGCCCTCCCTCACACACTTCCATCACAGTACTGTGCTTGTTCTGCCTGCCTCTGCACATTCCCAGCATCTGGAAAAGAACATAGAGCAAATTACAACAAATTTTACAGGTTGAAGTATTCGAAACAAAACAGGGAATGACTTTACAGTACAATGGATGATAGTGAAAAGAATCAAGAAGAAATATTACTGAAACACACAAAGAGACATTATTTTCCAGGAAACAATGCAGAAAAACATTTATTTACATTGTATATATTGTAGAGTGAAACAAGAACTAACCAGAAACACAAACGCACTTTGGAACAGTGATTTTCTTCCTCAAAATCCAGGAAGCTATTTATTGGAGCTATTGCTAAGAAGAAACCTTCCTACTCCTTACATCTTACGGGGAGAAATCCAATTATTCTCCAATTATAGTCATTAATAGATCATTAAATCTGATAACAGATGTATTTCACATCAGTTTGAATACTACAGTTCTTCAATTTCTACCTTTCAAAGGGAGGCAAGGTTTTGGAAGTTGCAGATTGCCAATCACTGTTTAATTTTTAGTCCTTTCTTTTTGTGTATGTGCAGCTGCTGAGAATCAAAAGTTTTTTTAGAAAGCTCACAAATATAGCCGCTTATTTGGATTAGGGAGGGATGAACAGCTGATCTGGAAATTGGAAATATTGTGCTCGTTTTGCTGATTTAAAGTCAAATACAGCAGGTTTTTGTTTCTTTTCTTTCAGTAGTTGTGTTCTTTATAAACTTCCTAGCAACTGCTTAGCCTTGTCACACATCATGATGTTATAAATTATGTTTTGACATGAAATCAGTGTTGCTGTGTCTTGACAGTGTTATGGTAATGCAGTAGTGCTGAAGCCCAGGGACTAGTCAGGCAGGACCCTTTTTTTGATAGTTGGATAAAATTTACTCTGGCATACAGCTGAACAGAGTTTAAGGAAGGTTGCAGCTTTTATTCATAATTTCTAGGTAAATATGTTTCACACATTCCATTGTTTCAGTGCATGGGTACAGTGTTTCTCTTCATAACCCAGTTCTGGGTTGCAAAAAACTGGTAGTCTGTTTCAGATCTCCGTCAGGCAGAAAAAAAAAAAAAAAAAAAAAAAAAAAAAAGGTGAAGTGAAACAGTTTATGGACGTCTGGAAGTCTCCTCCTTCTCTGGAAACTCAAGGTCCATTAATATGAAAAATACCCTTGTGAAGGCTGGCTCGTGAATACTTCCCCACACTGAACACTGCCTGTGGGTGTGGCATATAGCCTAGTGGCATACATCCACATTGGGACAGGCTGGAAAGACCACCTTGTTTTCCAAATACATTATTGCCTACAAAGAAAGCAAAACCTCATTTTGAGCCCAGTTAAGCAGGACATTTGCTAACGCAGACAAGCAGATATTCCTTAATACGCCCAGCTTTTCCTACACACAGTTCCTACTGTGAGTAGGTGTGTGGGGATCTTTGTTCCTGAAACCAGACTAAGTGGAGACGTTCCAGTTGAAGTCAAAGGAAATCAAATCCTTTACTCATCCCAGCCATTTGCTACCTGGGAGCTGGGGGGAGTTGAAATGGCAGTAAGTCGTCACTGAGGAAAAATGCTCTTCTGCTCTGGAGCAGAGAGTTCTGCATCTGCCCCACATCTGGCACCGCTGTCTGTGCTCCTCCTGATTATTAGACTTCATTTTTATGGTATCTCAGCACTGCTGTGTTGCTCTCAAAAATGCTTGTTAGCAAAGAATTTGCTTTTAAAGTGTATAAACTCAGTACACTCCAAGAGAGTATTTCCAGTCAAACACTGCTGGTTGTTTACGGTTCATTATTTAAGCATATTTTATGTAGCAGTGAAGGTTTGTTTGAGGTATTTTTAGCTCTGTCAGTGGGCATGGGAAGGCTGCAGTAAGGCAGCCACCAGGTCACTGTGTATCCCTCTCTGTTCAGAGCTGGTCTGTTGAGCTCTGTAGGTCAGGGTAGACAGGGACATGTCTAAGCTGCTGGATGTTTCATGCACCACTTTGCTTTCCAACTGGTGTGCACAGGTTTCCGTGCAGAAAGTGGGTTGGGAGGCAGATGTAGAGAGGAGTGTGGTGTGCCCAGCTGTCCTGCCGAGGTGGTGACTTGCCATGCCGGGCACCACACACATGGAGATTTTGTGGGCATTTCTGCCCTGCACAGGGGCCCGCTGAGGGCTGACCTTTGCGCTGTTGTGGGGAGGTAGGAGGTCAGAGGCTGCCTGCATAGCAGAGGGGACAGCTGCTCACCTCCCTTCCCAGGCAGGTGGGACAGCAATGAAGGCAGCAGTCATTCCCTCCCCTCCTCCGGAGACTGCTTAGATGAGCAGAGTATGACCTGGGGGTTGAAGTCTGTTGCAGTAAAAAGCCTTACATGGCTTTTTTCCTTAAAGGGAAGCAGAGATCAAGATTCTGAGTCTGCTCACATTTCAGGTCCTTTTGTCCTCCTTGGAAAGTATCTGTGCAATCTTTCTTTGTCAGAGTAGATTGAAAGCTACATATGTAGCCCTGTGTAGTACCTTTCTAATACAGTGGGTTCTTAACTTTAGTAATGCATTGGTGTAACGTGAGGAATCAAGAGTTGTCTTAGGAGGAGCTCTGTGGACTTTCCCAAGCCCAGCTGATGCAGGCTGAGAGCAGTGCATGCCTGTGCAGAGCACAGTGGCTCATATTCTAAAGCTAGCAGTTCAGGTTGAGAGGACCCCCATCGTCATCACACATCCCTCATCTCTGAGCTGTGGGAGACAGGCTGTTGTTCATTAGCTTTACATTTTGGCCTAACAATGGCCTAAAAATGTAAAGTGATGGAGAAGTTGTGAAATTACTGGATTCTAACTACCACTGCTGTTCAGTTTAGCTTGAATTCTCTGTATTCTCATCTGTATTACCTGCTTTGTTGCATAGTATAATTGTCAGATTCATCCCAATTCTTTTTTTGTGTAAATTCTGTTTTCTTTAAAATAATACAGTGTTTTAGGCTCTTGCCTATTTTTGTTTCACTAAACATTGTAAGGTATAAACCTCCACAGGTTTGTTATTCTCATCAGAAAAGTCAGTTTATCCCCAACTTCCAACTGGATATGTTTTACTGAATATTTTTTTAAGCCTCATAAAATACCAGTATAAAGATCCGGTATTAGCATTTTGTGTTAAGCGAAAAAAAAAATTCCTGTGCCCTTCATATCCTGCTGAAGGACATATATATCTATATGGATGCTTTGACAAATTGCTAAACTAGTCAATTTATTACATATTTACTTACGGTGTGAAATAGAACACAGTTTTTTATGCCACTTTGATTTTCATTAAATTTTACATGTATAAATTTCAGAAAAAAAGAAGTCATTGTTTGATCTTGTATTTGGCAGATGCCAATACACATTCAGACCCCTGCTATTTCCTGAGAGAAGCAAGTTGTCTGTTGGGCCTTTAACTCTGTTCCTTGCCTCTTCTGAATTGGGTGACAGACCTCCTACTTGTGCTAAAACCATCACTTTGCTACTAAATTCCTTCTGGCATGACTGGGTGGAGCTCAAACAAGAGACAAAATCCAGGGGCCTGTGTCCTGCCTTCTGCTCTTTTCATTGACACTGGCTAAAGAATTGTGACAGATACAGTATAAATGGAAATGTTTATTTGTTTTCAGAGACATACTGACAACAGGAAATGCAATCAGAAACCAGTAGCTCAGTCCTGAGAAGCAGCAGTATGTTTAAAAAGTCAGATGCATAAAATGTGGTTAAATACTTCACATATTTTAGTGTAGAAAAATACATTGTGAATTCTAGAAGATTTATTAACTGTATGCTGTGAACATAGCTGGTGTAACAAAGCCCTTACTTTCTGCAGTTTAAAGGTTGATACAAAAGGACCTTTGTTCTGTAATGACATTAGTCTTGATTTTCTGGGGATTTCTACCATTCAGATCTGGCAGAAGGAAAAAAATCAAGTCAAATGTGAGAAGCTGGACACATAGTCAAGGAAATCATACCAGGCTTGGGAAACGGTCACGAAGTCTTGCTGTTTAAAAGTGTATACTAGAAGTCGTGATAAATGTTGCACAAGGCATATATTAGTTCATAGCATCTCTGGATTTACAATTTAATATGTACCATGACTTGAGCATGTGTAGTGTAGGTACTGAGATGCTGTTAATTTCTTTGGATAGTGATATGTTAATAGATACTCAATTCTTAAGTAAATTGTGGCAGTGAATGATTTCACTCTTGTGTTTGCCTTAAAATTCATTAAGAGGAAAGTTGCATTTTGAACACCGTATGTATCCATAGAAATCTGTTAAATTTACTGCTCAGAACCTTCAGAAGAAAACCTTTAAGAGATACTCTCTCTAGCGAAAATTCTGTTGATTTACATTAAGGGATTTTGAAAGAGGACTTGACACTATCAGTTTTGGTGTTTATTTGTTGTCAGCCTGGAAAAGGTAGCTAGAGACGAACAAAGGAGCCCTTCAAAGCCTTTCTGCAGAAAACGTCTTAACATCACTGGAAACACAGTAACAGGTTAAGACTCCGAAGCATTGGTCTTTCTTTAGCTGAAGCATCTATTAATATAGCTGCTTCTTGTCATAAAGAGGGAGGTCTGGAGGGCTCCGAGCGGAGTGACGGAGAGGGAGGGGATTTAGGACTAACAGGTGGTCCTGAGACGTGCTGGCTGACGCTGAGCTCAGAGCGAGCGCACTCGCTGTGGGTGTTCGTGGGCTTTCCTCTCTCCGTCTGGATCCATGTGCCTCTTGTTCCTGGTGTAGCTGTGGAGCGCTTTCAGCCATGGCAGTAAGAAATGATCTGAGCAAAACTATCAGGAGGATAGTGCGGTTTTTTTACTGGTTTCCTAAATCATTGAGCAGTTCGAGGAGAAGGACAGTAAAACTTCTCTGGAAATCTCCTGGTAAGTCTGTGGCTATGTTTCTTCAGACTTTTTTTCCTGCTAAAAAAAACCCAAAAAACAAAGGGAAAAAAAATATTTGTTTCCATTGAACTGCTTAACTTTTCCAGGCCAGAATTGTTTGCATTTTTTCGTTCTTAGAGGCTTATTAGACAAAACTGTAAAAATATTCTGGTAGGCTCATCAGGCTTGTTCAGACAAAGAGTTCCCTCACAGCTGTATAATTTATTCACGTAAATGATATTTGGTATTTTGTTTTTGCCATGTTTCTCCGTTATGTATGTATATAGGAGCTCTAATACGACTCAGATAACTGCCTGAAAATTATTTGGAATTGCCTTGAGCTGTTAGTTGATCTAGAAAGCTGAACTGAACTGACTAAAGACTAACTCATTGTACCAGTGTTCACACAAAGCGATGGGCATCTTAGAGGGGCTTGTGTTCAGCAGTGATGCACTGGCCTTCTCTTCCATTTTATCAGCTGAAATTCAGTACAGCTCAGCTCACCAGTTAGTAAAAGACATCGCTCCTCACAACTACCCAGTGCTCTGATCCTTGTCGAGGTCTGGCAGTAAAGTGTTTGTATCTCTCAGATTAACATCCTCATAAACACCCTTAAAGCCCAGATATGGTTTTGTCCCTTTAGCACGGTCTGTCAAAGCTGGGGCTGAGGCGTGTTCTCAGGGCTTTGGAAGAACATGCACTGCCATAGTGTAGAAAGCCAAGTTCTTTCTGTTCTTCTTAAGGGACTAATGGTACAAGGTCAGTTTTCTTTTGATTGGGACTCTTTGGAACAGAATGGTGAACTTGTCAATTCTGCAACATTAGTAGCAAATTTGTATTTGCATGGAGTAGAATTTGGGTCAGTTCCACAGCTGAGCAGTTTAGTGTTGTACTTCAGGTAACAGATCTGTGACTCTGTTGGGGTTGTACCATCTGAAATCTGTCACAGAAACATTGTTAGGCCCCATGTCTAAATGACACACGACTTCTTCCTGTGTGAAGGAGTCCACAGATTTCAAATACTCAGAAGGAAATCCCAGCACACTGAAGTCTGTATGAAACTTCCCTTGATGAACCTAGAGTTTTGATTAACCTCTCTTTGAATACTGGTAATCTCAAGTCCTCCTAATACATCAAGTCATCCCAAGGCTCATAACACATTGGATTATTGCTGCATCTCTTTTATTACTGTAAAAACTATCAATAAACGTTATTGAGAGCTTTAATTGCTGGCTGGGTTACACACATGTGAAAATGTTCGCATGCAAGTTATTTTTCCCCCAGTAGTGCAAAAAAATAATTGCGTCCATGACTTGTAACAAGAAATAAGGTGAACTCTGAGTGCTTTAAAAATAATACTTCTTGTGGGTTGCCTTCCTTCTCCCTCTACATCCAGTGGTTTGAATAAGATTTGCCTTTTTACTATCGTTCTAATGTACGTTTTAGCATCTCTTTTGAACTGAATTTATAAATAGTGTCTGAAGTGCCCTATATGTCCTTTGCTACCTGTGCAACGAGATATTTGTCACAAAATTGTGGATTTGATGGAAATGTGTCATTTTAGCAGAAGGTTGACTCCAAGCAGAAAAAATCTCAGTGTGAAAATTCAACTCAAAATTCTTGTAAGTTTGCAGAAGCCAGTCTCATAAACTGGAAGCTGAAGTCCTGATGCTCCTCTCACAGGGGAAGAAATACAGCTCCTGATTGCTCTTTAGTCTGTACAAAGACAGCAAGTGGCACGAAACCTTAGCTACCTTGAAGTCTACGACCATTTCTGCCTTTTTCTTCAGTGTCCAGAATTTCCCTTTAGTTTTTGATGAATTACAAAATTACCCACGTGCTTCCTCAACTCTGAAACACCACGTTTTGCTAATTCTTTACCAAGTTGCCTTTCTGTCCTTCTGAGAGAGTTGTTCAACACATAAGCCTGCCCTGCGCGGTATTGACCATCTAGTACCATCCCTTGGTACACAGAGATTTACCCTTGCCTCCAGCATTCTAGAATCCAACTTTTTCTCTACTTCTATCTTTCTGATGGGTTTTATTCCAGGATTGGCACTAACATAATTTTTTATTCAGGATGAGCTAGGACCCAGGATGACCCAGCAGAACAATTCTGTGTTGCTAGGCTTGTTGCACAGATGAATAACCCAGCTGGCAAATAAAGCTTTCAGTAATACTTACTGATAGTTTTTAACCGCTTGTGCTTTAATAGATAAATTTACATTTTAACAACAGCGAAAGAGAAAATTTCATGATTTAGACATGTTAGGAAGAGAAGAGATTATGTTCTCTATTATGCTTTGTCACAGATTCTGTGTGATATCATTCATCATGTGAACCAAGAGATGGGCACTGTGCTTCTGCATGGTACCCTCAGACTTGTTGCTTTTGTTCTGCTTCTGTCACTCTGTGTCTCAGGATGCCTTGTCCTCTCTGCTTGACCCAGAAACAAAATCTGCCAAAGCACAAAATTAGTTTCTAAGTATAAAAATGAATTTAGTACTGTTAGAGGTCACTGTGTTCAGAAAGGTGCATTTGACACCATTCTAGAAAGGGCTGTCAAAGCATAATTAGGTTGCTGTTCCTAAAAATTCTTAGCTTTTCAGCCTGTCCCTGGATGGATACTTTGGGATTGTTGACCACAGACTTTTGCCTACAGCTAATGTGCTCCTTTCTAAGCTCTAAAAAAAGGAAGAAAATTTGCGGGTGCTTTTCGGTAGCTGATTTTGATTAAATTACTAATGAAGGATTAAAAAAATATCTTAGATATGGTTCAGAATATACTAAATGTAGCTGATAACCTTTTTAACTGCATTTAGTTTAATCAAGCATACATAAAATTTTGTAAGAGGCTTAAACTGAGGGATGTGATGTTTAGGGTTCCGGAGCCTTTATTTCTTTGAAATACGTTTGAATTTTTTCCTACAACATCTTAAGAGAATTTATGTTGGCACATCATATGACTAGAAGTTTTATCATGGTAAAGTATGTACGTACAGGGAGAGATACTGAAAGACAAAGGAATTAGAAAAAATATCATGGAGGGCCATAATAAGATTATACAAAGCAGTGATGCAAAAATTCAAAATAGACAAGTAACTCCTGTTTTCTCTGTCTCATAGCAGAGGAATAAGGTGAGGGGTGACAAATGTAAAGCAGATAAAAGGATTTTTCAAAATTATTTTTAATTCAGCATGTAATTAAATTGTAGAACTCATTACCAGAGGATGCTGCTGAGGTCAGAAATGTAACAAGATTTAAAGAGAGTCTGGAAAAGTAAGAATATTCAATATTTTGATAATTGAAGCTACAATAAAAGCTTTGAAAAGACACATAAATCTTCTTGCTTCAGGGTTTAAGATAATTTTTAACAATTAGGGATTAGTCTGAGATAATTTTGTGGCTCAGATCTCACAACTGTTACTGTTTCATGTAGTTTCTCCTCAAGCAACTAATGCAACCCCCTGGAAGAGATCATTTTATGATCTGCATTGATTTAAACCTTTATGATATTTTTCGGGCTTTCATAGAACAAAACCAGATTTTAGACCTGCTCAGAATAGAATCCCATAATAACCTGTGGAAAACATAAAAAGCATAATGCTTGCTGTCTTTTTTTTTTTACTTTGCAAAACTGCCCCAGTGGCAAACTCTGCTTGTTCTGCAGCCTTTATAATAAATAAAAAACTAGAGAAATCAAGTCTGTCTAAGGTGGGTGATTTCGTGTCATGTTCCTTGCCAAATTCTGCTGGCTTATGAAGACCTTTATTCTCAGCTCTCGTCTGGTGAGAGTTCTCATCATTTTGAGCTACTGTTTCTACTAGGTACATTGGAAGTTTCTTTCAGAGGCAGAAAGTGAGAATTTATTGACAAAATCTTAAACCAACTGTATTTAAGGCAGCTGGAAGTTAATTTTTACCCTTTGCTGTTGGTTGACATTTTTTGCAACTTTTCTGTTCTATTGAGTTATTCCTTTAGTCCCTCTGTAATGTTAAAGTTGGAATATTTTTATTGGTTTCAAAGGACTTTTGGTCAGAATGGTCAAGCATCCAATATAAAATTACATTTATGTAAGAATATGTGTTATGGAAAATAAGTGGAAACCTTCACGTGGGTATGATGATATGCCTTAAACTTGCTACCTCCTCAAATAATTAACATGTAAAGCTTTAACCGATCATACAGTACGAGAAGTCAACCTTCCAGCTCTCTCTCCAAAATATATCCAGCTGACAAAATAGATTTGTAACACACATGGGATGGGAGGACAATGTTAGCTCAGTATGTCAACTTAGATTGTCTTAGGTGAAAATATTTGTAAATTAACTTTTTTGTTCATATTTGGCCAACTAACATATGATGGTTTATGCTGTAGGTGCCCATGTCCTTCTGTGACCTCTTTAATCGGATTATTCTGGGAATAGTTTGGGTATGTAGAGGCAACATGCCTTCATTTGGGAGACTACATAGCTGGGAAATTAATGAACAGATAATATCACTGTATTTCAGTGTTCTTGTCAAAACCCAGTAGGTGAAAGCCATTGCCTCCCTGTCTCCTTCAGGCCAGTGGTGTGTCCCACCTATGCATTCCCTGTGGTCAGATCTGTGTCTCCTGCATGGATACTTTAACTTTCCAGTGAGCACCTATGAGTCTCCTGTGTTTTCAGCAGACAAAGGTTCGCCTGGTCATTCCCACAGTTCACTGAAGCCCTTGCAGGCCAAGCTTGCAGATCTTGCAGAGGAGTACTCAGAGGGAGAGTGGCCATCTCCAGGAACGATAGACAGAGTTTTGGCCTAACACAGATGATAAATAGAGTGTAGAGACATTTGGGAACTGTAGCTCTGAAGCATTCAAGCTCACATGTGTGGACAAGATGGTTGCCCCCAAGAGAATATGATTTGAAGGCTTAATTAGCTGTGTTGGGGAGAGGGAGCAGAAGGACGCTGTCTCAGTGGAAGCCAGCTTGGATATAAATCAGTTATATTCAAACTTAATGCAGTAGCAGACAAAATGAGATTATGACTGCAGGTGGCTGTTCTGGAGCATGGATCCAGCAACAAAAAGTCTCATCTTGCTGAGACCTCCTGGGGTGGGTAACCAGGATTTCAGATCCAACTTCTTCAGACTGCTGTACCTGTTTGTTTCCTGAACATCTGTTTCATGGATATGATTTACATAGTGCTAGAGATGGGTAGGATGCTGCAGAAGACTGGAAGCAGGTAGGAGATGATGGCATTTTACCATCAGATCATCAGAGTGCAGACCTTTCAATTCATATTTGTTAATCTACTTCAGACATTTCAGCCCATTTGATTTGAATGTTTCTGATCATCATTTAAGAGCCTGTGTCCAGTGTTCGTTTAAGAACACATGGATTATTGATGGAAGTGTGCCATGTAAAGATCCTTTGTGTTGTGAAAGCATGATTTTTGTTTCTAGTCTCCTTTTCAAGAGCATCTCTACACATGCTTTTCCTATCTCTTTTAATTTTAATTATATATATGTAATTTTACTAGTATGATTTGCTTAAAAGTCCACTTACCTAGTTAGAAAATAAGCCGTGCCGGCATCTGTAATATAAAAACATCTGTTAACAAAATGAAAAAGATGGGTGTGGGATGTCAGTGTTGCCAGGTCATTAGGATCACTTAAAGTGAACTGTAGAATGCAGTAGAAGAAACACATCAGACTGAGTAACTGGACAGTAAAACACAGCTCAGTGTGGATGAATATGAGCTAAACCATATGGGGAAAATGCTGACTGCAGATGTAGAGCAGTGGTTTCTAGTTTAGTTTTTATCACTCGGAAGACAGAGTTAATCAGGTGGACAGTTCTCTGAAGAGACTCATCTCAATGTTAAAAAAAAAAGTAAAGCGCCAGAAAACTGTGCTGTGCCTGCACGTCGTATGAAGCAGCTTGGTCATCCTGCCCTCTTAAAAAGGGTATAGTAGTATTTGAAGATAAAAGCAAACATTTTGAGTTATCAAAGAGGTTAGTAAACTCCTGCAGGGCTTCTTGCCTTGGTAAGAGGCAGCTTCAATAGAACATATTTTCCTACTAATAAGAGCAGTGTGGACAATTGCAAACGGAAGAGTTATTTACAATTTCTCGTAGTGTAAAAGCCAGGGCCACATCATGAAATGGACAAGCAAGTGACTGTTTCATGTACACATGCAAGTGCATAACTCATTAGTGGAACTGACTGGCATAAGATGTTTAGAAACTAGAAGACTTGTATTTGTTCAAAAAGGGGTTAGATAAATTAATGGAGGAAAGAGCCATCAAGGGATATCAAATAAAAAGGTGCGAAAACAGCCTCTGGTTTGTTTATTTGTTTTAAGTTGCACATTGCCAGAGAATAGAAAGGCGTAAGGGGCAAATATCACTCCTAAGTTGCCCTTTTACTTGCATACGTGTTCCCTAAACATCTTCTGGCAGGCTTTTCCCAAGACAGGCTCCTGGCCTAGGCAGATCTTCAGTCTAACTCAGTCCTATCTGTTCTTGTGTTTTTCAAGTGCAGTACTGATGAAACATAGGGAATATGAATGCCTCTCTTGCTATTGTTGATTTCTGTGTAATTCTCCACCTATTAAATAACTGTTTAGTTTTTCTGTTACTTCTGAGTCTGAATTTTTCCAAGGGAGGTGCATTCTGTTAGTGTCCAATAGTCCACAGCATGTTTGTCTTTATAGTGGTTTTCATTCATAGCCAGTCATGTGGCTTTTGCAAATTGCATCATGTGTTGATTTATTCCATTTCTCGGATACTTAGATGAGATGAATATGGCATCATCCCAGTAAATTTATTTTTCCTTGCTTCTACCAGTTTTAAATTAGACAAGACAAATCTCTTTGTCTAATCTCCCTCCCATCCAAAGGAAAATCCTGATTCGTACCTGTAAAGTTATTAAGAATTTTCATAAGTCTGTGATAAATATAAGAAAAAAAAGTCTGTCCAGAGATTGAATTACATCTCATGGGCTCAATTGCTGCATGGATGAAGGTTGCCAAAGTGAATGTAACACATGCAGAATGTCAGTATCACATGAATTAGTTGCTAATACCCTCTGTGTCTATTGCAGGCTTCTTCTTCTGAACTATTTCAGAAGATTTCATTTTACTTCTGCTTCATTTCTTGTTTCTTTTGCCAGTGTCAAGCAAAAGCAGTTGGAAGGTGCTGCTTCTCTCCACTGCACCTCTTTGCTGCCCTCAGTGCTAGTTGGAAGATGAGCAGAAGAAAAGACAATGACCAACTGTTGTGCATTAAACTAAGCACCTCTCCAGTACAGCTGCTTCAAGATCCACTATCAGGGCTGGCATGATGACTTGTAACACCTGAAATAAAAGCTGCGGATTGGTCATTTATGAAGAGTAACATTAATAAATTAGTAGTGTGGAATTACCTGTTTTGAAGAGATAATGTAACATTAGAGCTTGATATGTAATCATAGACCAAGCTTGGATGCAGCATGCAAAAGCACGTTTAGAATTGAGCTGTACGCAGCGTTAGAGGTGATCTGCACAAGTGCAACTGTTTTTGTATTAAGCTTCATTTAATTTGATGGGTTTGGTTCAACTTTTTTCTCATCTCACATTTAAACAGAAGAGACTGCAGGTTTTGTTTGGCAGGAAGTCCAAGCTTTTAAATTGCATGTGAACTGTCAGTTAAAGGTCTGGCTTCTGTCCTGCTAGGATATAACTGCTGTTTAACTCCTCTAATGGAGTTATCATTGATCCTTCAGCAGCTATTCGGAATTAACTCCCACTCCCAGTGTTGTGGCAGGTAAAGCACAGAGCCCTTCTGAGCTCTCAGAACTGTTTTTCTATGATCCATCTCCTCTGTGAACTTGGAACTCATCTGTTACTAATTCCAGCAAGAAGAGGGAGTTTGTTAACTCAGGTCTGATCAGGAACTCACAGTTCTGGGAGTGTATAAGAAGATAGCCTTAACCTATACTTTTCTTTCCTGTTCTTGTGTTTTTGTTGCATTTCTCCTAAAGGGAAAACAAAATGAAGTGCTGTTTTGTGAGTATCTGTAATGCTGGCTATTTTGGGGATTCAGCAATAGAGGGCACTACAGTAAATGCTTTCAAAAAGCAGTATTTTTATTGGATTTGCATACAAAAGTGAAAGCTCACTTTTGGCTTTTTTTATGTGGGAGGGAAATTCTACCCATTTGTTTGGGTTTTTAATGTTGGAAAGAGGATAACAGTCAAAGCAAGTGGAAGTCCCAAGATACCAGCATGACACATATTGGAACGGCATAAATACTTTGGACCAGTTTTTGACTTTTTAAACAGAAATTCTGCTATTTCTTTCCATCGCATTTGCAGTGCAGAAGTGTATGCAGCAATGTGTTCCTGAGCCAGGTGTTTATTGAATCTAATATGTGATGCCTTTGATTCTGTCAAAGGTGGATTTCAAATGCATTTTATGAAGCCACCACAAAAGGAAAACCAGGTGTGAGAATCTATGTAGACCCACATTCCCATTCTCATTCATACTCTTCCCTCAGAAGTTGGGAATTCGGTGTGGGCTTTGGCCTGCTGCATTTTGTGGTTTCCATATGAAAACTTAATTTAATTTAAAGACAACCTGAGCTGCTTTTAGAGTATTGGTAGGATTTACTGAGTCCGGTGGATTAGGTTGGTAGCTGGGATTCAAATGCCTGTGGACAGGTTTGTCAGAGGAAAGGGGCCATAGCTGCCATTTTACCATCCTAGCCACTCTGCTGCCACGTTGCTGCTGCAAGTGTAGCTCAGTGCAGTGACAAGACACCCTTCTGGCTGCTTGGCCTCATGGAGCAGGTGGGAAAAGATGGAGCAGCCAGAACTCGTTGCGGAGCTGCTGGTATCTGTCCCTCTGCCTGCTTCCAGCCTGACTCTGGGGCTGCATGTGGCACAGCGCAAGGCTGCAAGCTGGATGCTGGCCAGGGGCTCAGCCCTCTGCTCTTCCCCCGTGCTGCTCAGTGATTTGTAGAGATACCTAACAACTATGCTGCAGTCCTGCACAAGTAAACTTAAAAGGAAGAATTAACAGTTCTGTGGGAAATCAAAAGCAAATAAATCATTGTAAGTTGATTTCTAGGGCAGGTCAAATCTAGGATTTTACCTACATGGCACTTTTTTATGTGTGTGGCATAACTTCACTGCAGTTTAACATCAGAAATGAATAACAGGATTTGTTTTCTGTTCCAGAAACACAATCCTTTTGCTTTTGAACTGAAGAAGAAATACAGTTCCTGTGTGATACACTGGTTTTGTCACTGTTACATGTGGTCGGTAAAACCTGTCACTATCCAAGTCCATCAGATTTTCTGTAGCCAATGAGCCTGTGGGGGACGGGTGTGTGGTTCACTGGGCCAGGTGTACAAAAAGCACTCTCTGAAGTTTGTCATGAAAGGATAGACATGGTGCTACCTCGAGGTATCTGCCAAGTTTCGTCTCTAATTCGTTGTTCACAGTTACCACACAGAGGAATTTGGCCTCCCCACCCCTATCTGGCACGGAGAAGTAGGAGCCATAGGCTCTGTCTGCTGACCATAATGAGCAGTTGTGCCACTGAGGTCTTGTCTTGGGAAAGGCATTAGCAGGAGCTGAGCATTCCCTTTGCTGCCAAGTGTGGTTATGATTTGTTAGCTTTTGCATTTATTAACAGGTTGAGTCTTACCAGGTCTCACCATCCTCATGTGTGGAGCTCTGGCAGACAGTAGGAATTGCAATTCTACAGGGTATTTTAAAAAACCACCAAATCTTAAGGTTATCTTAAAGTTTTGGTCAGATGACAGAGTCCCTAAAAAGGGATCTCAGAAAACTAGCCAGATACATGGGAGGAGAAGCTTGCTTGCTTGAAACCCTCTTTTCTCAGTTTCATTATTTCATGTTTAGTCTCAAAGCTCAGGGCAAAAGCAATGTAATCAGCTCAAGGAAGTTGCTTCTTAGGCTGTAGCCTGGAAGTTAAGAAAACTAAAGAATGCCATAAATGTGTATATATCAAGAGGACTAAACGAGAAACGAGGCCTCTCCTTTCCTTCACACTCTGGCGTTTTTGCATGGTGTTCCTGTGCCCGGGTACCTCCTGGGGAGCCCTTACACGGAGGAGGCTGTAAGGCTTCCTGGGGAGGGGGACCTCAGCTGTGTATCTCTCAGTCTGCCTCCCAGAAACTGCCATATCTAAGAGCTCCCAAAATCATGATAGGTGTGGTATAGCCTGAGGAAGGGATGTGGTCCAGCTCTCCAGCGAGGTGTGATGCTGAAACAGATGAAGGAGATCGCGAAAAGTAAATATAACCTAAACTTGAATTTTCTTGTCTTGGGCTTTTGTTTTTAAAGTATTTCCACTATTGCAAATTTATGTTTTAACCCATACCTCAATTGAATGAGGTAAATATATTCAGCCTTGTTTGCAAACAGATTTTGTGATTATTTCAGGGTGGTCTGGCAAACACTGGGTGTTCCATTTCTGTGGGAGTGGTGACTGTAAACAGGACTGTATGCAGAGCAGTGTCTGGCCAAAAGAGGTGTATCAGTTTTCAGGAGCAGAAGCCCGTTGATAGGCTGATTATGTTGGATCCCAGGTTTGTGCAAGAGTCTCCTGTGACAAGTCTTAGCTGGATCCTGTTGGCAAGCACTGGAAGGAGGGAGAAGACTTGGTTGTTGTCACATTGATAAAAATACAAATGACCTTTACCAACCAATTAAATTGATTTTAATTCTTTAATACTCCAGAGTAAATCAGTGGGATTTATGCTCCTATGTCACTTAGGGCCAGGTGCTCAGAGACATTTATGCATCTGAGAACCAGTGTAGATTTCAGTAGCTGAATCGTTAACCTTTTCTGGCACCAAGAGTGGAGAATCCTCCTTCAGTCAGGGACCTTCTCTGTGGCAGCTGCCAGCAGCCTTATCTGGCTGACAGTGGTCTCTCGGAGATGCTTCATCCGTGCAAACACCTACATCCCAGTTTTTCAACGTGCAGCTAGATGGCAATGTCTCCTTCCACTTCTCGGAAAGGCTGGTGAACTGCCCTGGGGATGCCAGTCCTGGCCAGCCTGCCTCACCACCTCCCCCGGCTAAGGATGACCATGACACAGAATGCATGTGTCCTGGTGTTTACGTTATCTAGCAAACCCTCTGCCACAAACCAGGTTAACATTAGTTCATACCAAAAAACCAGGTATTTAAAGGTTCCAAAATAGATGGCAGAATTTTGGAGATTTATAAAGGTGCCAGCAGAAGAAACTGAAAAAAAATCCAGTTTAGGCTGTTTAATCTAAAATACCTGTAATTCTTTCCTGTTTTGCAGTTCGGAAGCTGAATTTGTGTATTAACCAATTATTTGCCATCTGGTGCATGAAATCAGAACTATGGTCCAGGCAGCAAGGACATCAAATAGTCCCAGATTCATGCAGGTTGCTGATTTTTATACCTCTTTTTCTCCTTTGGACCTCCCTTGGAATTCTCAGTTAGTGATTCACGCAGGGAAGTATTTTCTTTTCTTCTCGCCAAAAGGCTGATCACTCCCTCCTGCTTTACAAATGTAATGTCCTTCCCATGTGGCAGAGTCAGATTGTTGCCTGCCTAGATGATAGACAAACTGTTATCTAACTATCTCAATCTGAAACTGGTGAGTAATACTGCGATTTTTTTGTGCAGTACCCCAACTCCAGCTTGGTAAGGTACTTGGCAAACAAAAACACCACAAGCATTTGTGTTGGATCCTGGACTGTTTGATTAAAGCACTCGTCTTCTGCTGAGGTCCAAATACATGAACTTATGATTTTGCAGGTCTGTGCCGTAGGCTCTCTTGTTAATTTTATCTCAATCACCACGAGTAGCTCCTAGTAGAGGCTGTTACAGGAGTTTATGCTGTTTCCAGGCCAGGGTTCCTGACCCTAAATAGAGGTGTGGCACTTACAGATAGGGCTGCAGTTCAAGTGCTTCTTGGAGAGTTTCCCTAGACAGCAAGTTAAGCCAGTTCTATGGCCTTTCTGTTCTTGGGAAAATGATAGAGGATCCTCTCTATGGGAAGTGTGTATCCCAAAAAGGGCCTCATGACCTGAGACTGTGAATGGCCATTGTACCTATCGAGAGCAGAGTCTACAGAGACACAGCGGAAGACCTTAAGTGGTACTTTTGGATAGTCGCAGCTTTACAGGAGTTTGGAAGATGTGGGCTTTGCTGGACTTCAATCTGATCTAAGCCTTGCGTAGCTCCACAATGGGGAAGGAGCACAAAATACACACAAAGGTCCCTTGAGAGAAAGGATGGCCATAAGGACCTCAGAAATCCTGTCTTATGTGTAATAATAGTCATCCCTTAAAAATCACTAATTGGGAAATATGGTTAGAACTTTATTTGAATCTCAGACTGATGTTAAGTGTGACTAACAGATAAACAACAAGCAGAAATAAAGAGTATTTCATAGAGATAAAACAGCAGATCTCCACCTCCTAGTAGCTATGCTTAGAACTTTCTGAAGGCTGTTTATTCAAATAGGTTTCTCATTCCATTACAGATTCAAGTGAAACTGTTGAAAAAGATCTTTGTAGCAACTTTAGCACCAGCAAAAAAGAGAACAACACAACATATATTAAGCAAAAACTGAAATGTGACATGCAGATATCAATGTATTGCAGAAATAATACAGTTCAATTCTGCCTTGCAGGAGAAATATTGCTGAACTTCATTCTCCTTCCTTTTGTTACCTGCTGGCTGAAAATGGATTAAAAATTAAAGCACTAAGCACCTTACATAGTTTGAATAATTTTTCCAAGAAGCTTTACAGGCATACTTTCCATAGAGCAAGCACAGCAATAAACTCTTCTGATTGCTGGGAACCAAGCCACAAGTTCTCATGTAAAGCTGATTTTACTTGCTAACTTCCCAACACAGCAGCAGGACCAAGTTGTATATCCTCCTCACACTTTCTAAAGACTTCTTCAGTCTTACTGTGGTGATAAATAATGCAAAGGTAATACAAATTTGGCTCTGAACTTTCCATGTGCTTCAGTTGCTCAGGCACAACATACATTCTGCATATCCATTTGGAAGTTAAATTTGTCTGGGCCATCGCAGAAATGAAATCACACATTTCCTAGGCAGGGGAGACCAGACCAGGATAGAGAGATTTTGCTATTGAGCCTCTGCCTGCCTCTGCCTGATTGAGTAATACTTAGTTACTAGGGTCTGATGTTGGAGCATCTGTTGGGTTCCTGCCTGTTCCTTTGCTTGCTTTCTGCTGCACTGCCCTGGAGCAGATCGGTAATGGGAACAGCTATTTACAAGCTATCAGGCAAAATCAAGTTTTGGGTGAAGAAAACCCAAATATCAGGGAGGATCCATTCATGTAACATGAACATGTTGAAGCCTTACAGTTCACCCCTATGAGGGCAGGATAGGAGTAGTGTTGATTTCTTGCAATAGTGTAAGTTATTTTTTTCTATGACTCTAGTCAAGCCATTGTTGTTATAGAATAATAAATCATAAGGTGTTTCATTATGTCTCAATAGTTGACAGCGAAACTCCTAAAGCATAATATTTATATGTTTAATAAATAGATACTTTGCATTTCCTAATAATTCAGGACAATTATGCATATTCAGTATGTATTGATGCATCACTTTCATAAATAAATTCAGTGTACATGGCAGTCTGAGCATCAGTAAAATAAAACTATTAGCTTTTCTAGGTGTCAGTGAATGCTTTTATCAAATGTGCTATGTTAAAGCCCCCAGAGCTCTGATTTCAAAGAAGAGGATTCATTTCAGACCACATCAGGAAAGAGCACCTGGTTCTGATTGCTTTCCAAGCAGTAATGATATGGCAATCCGTGATCTAATGACCAAAACAGTCTTTCCAGAATTATAGCTACTTTTTGAACTCATGGAAATTTTGGGAGTGCTCCAGTAAAGGATTACCAGAAAAAGGTATTTTTTTAATTTGATGCTGTCTGGACCTTTGTGAAACAGTGTATGCCACAATTGCACTGAAATAATGTATTTAAAGCTAAAACACACATGAAAAAAAGATCATATATAGATCCACTGTTTTAGGAAAAAAACCATCCTTTTTTCTGACCTTTCTTATTAAAGTTATAAACAGTACGTTAAAATCTAGCTTAAGATTGAAAGAATTTTAGAGATGAAGATTTTTTAGAGACAAAGCTATCAGATTTTTTGTAACTATGCCTATAATAGCCAGGTGGAAATTATGGGCTTGTCTTGCAAATGACATTATGGACTCACAAATTAAAATGAATATAAATGACAAACAAAATAGCATTGAGAGATAATGTTTCCTAACTTAATAAGTAATCCTGTTTCAGAACACTGTTTAGCTAACAGATTTTTTCCTAATACTATTTGTGAATGGGTGCACGCTCAGTACATGCATTTGCATAGTCATAGGAAGTTGGGAAATTAGCGAACCCTGGTGTCCTAGAGATTTGTGCCCCATTCCCCGTAACCTCCTCACCACACAGGGGATGTGCAGTAGCTGGTTGTCCAGACACTGCCAGACAATGGTGTAATGGCTGAATTTTGCCAGCTTTGCCCTTAGTGTAGGTGTTAGTTTGGGTCTCCCTCCTTTAGCCAGGAGATAATTTTCATAAAACTTAATTAGCTTTCAGACCATTTGTAGTTGAAATGGTCAACTCTGCCAGAATTACAGGGGGAGAATTGAAAGGTAGACATACAGTGCAATCCCATAAGCATTTTTTCTAAAGAAGATAACTGAACTTGCAAAGTAAAGAACACAGAAATTAAGAGAAAAAAAAAAAGAAATTTAAATACTACTTTCATTTGATCTTCTTTTGCATATGCATTGTAATGTAATTTTTAGTTGAGTGCTCCCATCCTGGTTTTTGGAGCTCCCTGTTCCCTCACCAGATAAACAATGGCTCCAAATTTTATTTATTCCTGTTGGCTTTTCCGCTGCGTCTTACAGGGTCCTTTCCCAAAGACAAAATCCTTCTCTTCTCAAGGGGTCCGCGGACATGCGTGTTCTGTCTCCTCCAGAATTTCATGAGGTGCCTGAGTCATCTGAAAAATAATCCCAGCTACGTAAGCATAAAACAGAGCCCTGCGAAAACTTCATTTGAGTTAAAAGCACAGTTCTCCCTGACTTCATTTGCAGTTGGGAATACTCCATGTTTACCGACAATTGGATAAAAGAACTCAAATGCAGAACCCAGGAGAAATTGGACAGCAACTGGAGCAAGCCTGACATGGCCTGCCAGCATCACACAAGGATGTAGAGACAGCTATCATTTCTCCTGGGCACCATACAGCTGCCTTAACCATTCTTTTTTATTTTTCCCCGTAGTCTTCTGCCTGTTTTGCTTCATGTTTTTCGAATTCTGCATTGAATACAGTGACCGTTTTAGAGAGCTTGAGTCTTTTTTCAGTGCTTTGATTTACACTGCAACAGGGTCCTTTGTAACCCATAATTAGCTGGAAGCTATTTGCTGATGTCTCAAGAGGAGTGTGACTTGAGATACAGTGATATTATTGTGATATAGTTGTTGTGATGTCGTCAGTCTGTTTTGAGATCAGAAGTATCCCAGTTATCTGTCTCGGAGTGCTGAGCCAGGATGGACTCGCTATGCTGGATTGCTGGTGTTGAAAAAGTTTTGACAGGTTAACTTTTTGCCAAATACATACAATTAATCTTGCCTTAATTCAAGTGTAGCATAAATTCTGTATCAGGCACAGGAATGTGATTGCAGGTTTACACCTTATGCACATTATAATTTTTACTTTTGAATGGTCTGATGGTACAGGGATCTTATATTAAAGATCCAGTCCCTAGCCAAGAGGAACAGCATTTGAGGGAACACACTGCTGGCTTGCTCCATAACACCACTGATGAGTATGGATTGGAAACAGGAAAGTTAAAGAATTCATTTTTCAGCGATTGCAATGGGAATCTAATTAAACATAAGGGAACTGAAATTTTTGAGAGACTGATAAGGAAACAAAAAAGCCCATCCAGAATTCATCTTTTGCTATAAATCTTGAAAGTGTAAAGCTTTGTAACAACAACAACAACAACAAAAAGTGTAGTTTAGTTAGAAAAAATGAAAGCATTTCCTCCAAAAGTCATTCTTGGAAATGGCTGAATTGTTTTAGCCGAAATGTTCTAAAACAAACAGCATGATGTTCCCCAGCGTGGAAACTTGAAGTACAAGTGGTTTATCTTTGGCAAAATTATAAGCAATTTAAAACCTAAAAATAGAAAGTGACATTCAGTACTAGACAAAGATGGCATCATGAACTCTGCCCAGCTTACACAGAAAACCAGCAAACACAACAGAGCTTCAAAGCAAATACAGCCTGTTTTTGCAAATACTCTTAAAGTGATTCTTTCTTTGAGATTAGAGGGCATATGAATCATCTATTTCTTACTAGGGATGGGGCCATCTGCCTCTGTTACAATGAATTTAGATTTCTAATAGCCATCTTAGTTGACTTCGATAGCCAGCAAGTGAAATTTCGGAATTGTTACTGAAGGCAACTATGTGATTTACTAGGTTCAGATAAGCCACTCATTCTGCTTTCAGTATTCATGTGCATATTCTTATGAGCACCTAGAGCTTGAAACATGAAAAACCATGTAGCAGTAATTCTATTTGGGTAGAATTTTCTGTCTGTAAGTCAAAAATGTTGTGTCTTTTCTGAGAACTGCCCCTTTTGTGCTTACACTGCAACAGCTAATACCTAGTTTGTGGCACGGACCTTTTGCAAGACCACCTCACTGAGGCAGCCCTGATCTAAGTAAAGACCTGCTCCACTGCAGGCCTGTCAGCGTGACACTGGGAGGTGTGCTGCACTGTCACCTTCGCTCCAGTGAATTTACATCTCCAGCACTGTGTAGCTATTATTATCTTTGATACGGGTGGGGAAATTCACTTGAGACGTGGTTATTTCTCTGAGGTCATGTAGCAAATCAGGATGTGTCTCACTCCTAAGTTCTGCCTACACAAACCTCATTTCTAAATACCATTTTCATTTCTTCTTCTTTTTTTTTTTCCTTTTTTTTCTCTTCTTTTTTTTCCTGGTATCTGTATGTGGGTTTTTAAGACTGCAAGTACACCTGCCATGCTCACTGCCGAGACCTGGTGCACCTGGGCTGCCGGCGGAATGGAAAATTAATGGACTGCCTCGCTCCGCATGACACCTTAGATTCTTCTTACAACAGCGGTCAGGTAATAGATCTCGTCTTCATGTAATTACTGCTTTCTCTCGTCAGCTCTGTAACGAAGTGTGGTCTGCCTGCCGCACCTGGCTGCTTGGGAAGAATGTCTCACTTAGGCATGGCCAGCAAAGCTGGATTTCCTACCCAGTGCTGTGATTTTACAGCACAGCTGGGTCAAGGTGCAGCCGGCTGCTGCCAGCTGGGTCACTCATGCCCCAGTTAGCTTCCAGCTAAACTGACTGAAAAGTAATCCCACAAAAAAGTGTTTTTCCTGTTGGTTTGGGCCACTGTGGGTTCATTTAGATCTAACCAGTAGAAACCTCTGAGATGGCATCTGTGATAACATAGACACTCTCCTTTTTTTATTTTTAGCGGGGAGGGAAGATGAAGAATTGTGTCAAGTTTTTTGTGTGTACGTTCCTTTTTTCAAGCCTTTTATTTAAGCATCAAACCCCCCCTTCATTAACCCAGATCTGGTCTAAACTTAAGAGTTCCACTGGTTTAACTGAAAAGTGTTATTCAAAACATAATAAGTGAAAACAAATTGGTATATGCATGTCCACAGTGGTCAATTTAAACTTTTTACTATCTTTAGAACTCATATTGAAGAAATGTCCTTGTTGGGGGAGAGGGATAAAACCCGAACAATCCCAGACCCAGCTATCATTGGTCATGTTCATGTTATTCACTCTAAGAATTTATGTTGTTCACTGTAAGAATCAAGAGAACAGAATAGATAGAATCAGATAGAACAGTCACACCTACCCTGGCTTTCATTATCCACAGAATTGCCAAGCACAGACTGCGCCATGCTACAAGCTAACAGCTGTAAAATTTGTGCCCACCCAAAATTCTTCTGTCTCCACGAAGTGTCCTCTTCCCTTCCTTCTGCCTGACCATAACATGCATAAATGCATAAAACTAATGTCCTGACACACACCAGTTGTACATCCTGTGTCACTTTTCCTACTCAAAGGATATCACGTTAGCAGATTTGTGGGGTGGGTTGTTTGAGTCTGTTTTTTTATTTTAATAATGTTGTACAGAATAAACATTTTCAATTTAAGTTAAACATATTTTGGAATCTTACAAATATTTCTGGTGAGGCCTTAAAAGACTATTTTGTATGGCAAGAAACTAGAATTCTTGGGTATTTTTTTCTTGCAGTATTGTCCATTATGTATAGTGGAGGCACGATAACTGCCCTCACAAGCTGCCCAATTACATGCATGAAAGATCGCTCCACAAATACATTAACACACTACAGCAGATACCCCTTTTAGACAGCAACTTCTGCTTTAAATTTTTCTTTTTTGAAATCAGTCTGGTCTAAGGAATCAAACAGATGCCACTTGTCTTCAAAGTCATTACTATCTTCCTACTTTAATTTACCAACTTGTCTGATATGCAGTCACAGGTGATTGTAGTCGTAGTCCTATTTAAAGGCAGATACTAAACAATGCTAAGGAGAGCAATCGAATCCTCCTTGAGGGTTGCAAAAATTTATTCTGAGTCAGCTCTGACGTCCAGCAACACAGTCTTTAACTAAAGATGATGTACTGCCATTTCAGTGAAATAGTCTGAGGACACACAAAGCAAAGCAAGCTTAACTTGGAAAAAGCAGCAAGAAATATTAACATATATCTGATATAAAACCCAATGCTTACATTCCTCTGTGATGATAGCTTACTCACCTGTGAATCAAACAAAAGAAGCATTTTCTCAGATGATTCCAAATTAAAAAATAGTGCAGCACTTTTCCTTCCCAGATTCCTGTTAAGCAAAATTCTTATAGAATATACAGAAAGCCTAAAATCTAGCTGGGAAATATTTGTGATGGACAAAGTTAGACTTTATCCTCAGCCCCTGCCATAGACATGTCAGACAGATTCCAGGAAGCATTTTTATAATTTTATTTTTTTAGCAGGAAAAAAAAATGCAACTTGCTACAGACTTATGTCAAAACCAATTTTTATGAAGTCTTAATTCTACCAAAAAGTAAAACAATCCAGGTAAGTAAAAACAGTATTTGGTCACACAAAGATGTGTAATGACTTCTAGTGACTAGAATGCTTGTTCAGCATAGTCCTGAAACAGGCTGCCCAGGGAAGGGGTGAAGTCACCATTCCTGGAAGTGTTCAAAAAATGAGTAAACTTGGCACTTCATGATATGGTTTAGTGGCTTTGGTAGTATTTGGTTGAAGTTTGGACTTGATGATATTGGAGGACTTTTCCAACCATAATGATTCTATGATTCTAAAATTTCTGAGCGCCCTTGCTGAGTTTGCTGTATGTCCTCCAGGTCATCACTGAATTTTCTCTGCAAATGCAACATTTTATCTTGTAGAAGAGCTGCTGCTCCAGTCCCCCAAACTGTGACTGAGGATATAGTGCCTGTACTAGTTTGAAAGCAAACTAGTGAGAGACTCCAAGTCAGAAATACAATTTAATAGGAAAAAATAAAATAAATGCAATAGTAGAAAAGACAACCCACTGACAGAGTTGGAGTACAACCTGACCCCCTGATGGTCAGGGTGGTTGGTAGCAGCCCAATTAAATGGTGGCTGCAGTCCTCCTGGAGTGATGGTCCTGTTGAAGCAGTGATTCTGTAGAAGAGCCTGGTCTTCCTCTGAAGGTCCAGTGGTGGTGTAGAAGGGCCTAGTCTTCCTCTGGGAATCCAGTGGAAAAGGCTGCTCCTGCTGTTCCAAACCCCAGATTATATCCACATGGGAATGCTTGGCTCCTTCCCCCTGGGCGGAGCATCTCACAATGGGATGGTGAGTCACGAGGTAAGGCATTGATGGGCCCACTAACAGGGGATAGTCCGGAGGGAGGAGGCAGGGAACATTGCTACACCTGGTTTCAGCAGATCATGAGGATGGTAATAGAATACACTGTAACCCAGGACAGTGCTTCTTGTGAATTCCTGTGTCTTGCTGTTGGGAAGAGTGAAGGGGAATAACTCAGATGCTGAAAGGCAGAGAAGCAGGGATGGAGAGGAGGAAGGACATTGGCAACACAGGTTTTGGAAGCGTGGGTGACTGTCAGCAAGAAAATACCACAGGAGCAGAGAGGGAAGGGCATTAAAAATAATTTTTACTCAAAAAGACATCTACAGCATGCCTGCGACATATCTAAGAGCGAGCTAGTGCTGTCCTGGGTATGAATACTGAGCAAGGAGACTGTTTCTTGCTCTTTGAGCCTTACAGTACTTAAGGGAGCCAAATTTCATGTGCATTTGTTTGTGTGCAACAAGATCACATCAAAGAAGCACTTTTTTTCCTACTGATTTCCTTCCTCTTGGAAGAAGTCACACTTTGGCTGCTTGCAGTGGATGACAGTCGTTGCAAATCTCTTTCCTCACTAGCTGTTTGGGTCAGTGTGTGCCTGACAGCTGATACACGAAAGATGAGGATTCAAATGCTGTTTTCAGCATCCATCATCCAATGGTTTTGAAGCAGCAATCATTTACGTGCAGAAAACCTGGAATGTTTCCTGTTGGGTCATTTTCTTTACACACGGCTGTCCTGCATGCACAGTGCAGATGGAGCTACCACAGGAAGCTGCAAGGTTTGAATTTACTCCTTCCTCTGCTACTGACCTGCTCCTACCACTTTGTCTTTCTAGGACTTGTCTACTTTTCTTGTAGGTAAAAAAGGAATTAAAATTTTAAAAAATAATTTTAATATCTCTGAATGGGAACATTGTTGCAGAAGCTGGCATTAGGTTACTATTTAATTAAACACAACTCCCAGCTCATCTGCCTTCTAAAAATTACTCTTTCCTTACATGCTAAAATTTTCTGGACTTTCTCAGCCTTAAGGTGATTTTTAACTTTCTGTTTAAAGTTTGAACCTGCATCTGATGTATAAAACTGAACAGGTGTTTAGTATAAGATTGTGAAGGGGTCAGAGGATGGGAAAAAGACTGAACCTATTTCATTTACAAAATTATTCTTGCATTCTTATTCTGTGGATGATGTCTAGTCTGCAGGGTTTTAGTTAGATGCAAGACTGTGCTTTTGAAGCAAATCTTTCAGTTGTCTTCACTTCCCTTGTTTTGGTTAATATCAGGGAGTAGTCTTAAGACACAAAAAATCAATTCCACTTCAGGTGAAAACTAAGCTGCTTACTGAGGTCTGTGAGAAGAGGCACTCCAGAAGCCTGCCTAACACACTCAGTCCACTGGATTAAAGCAGAGATTTTCTTAAGTAAATGTTATGAAGGGTTTATATTGAAGACTTGGATTCTCAGCACCACTTGCTGTCCTTTACAGAGCTGTTTGTTGCACTACATTATTTGCTAAAGTAGGCATTAGATTCTTGGCACAGAACTTTCCCCAGCAAGAAGCAAACTGATAAGTGTTCCAGTGATGCCTGCTTTTGCTTTATCTACATCATGACTTTGAAAATCACATGGCATGCAAAACCAGTTAATTTTGCATGAGCTATGCTAGTCAAATGCAGAGCTGCAAAGATCACACATGTTTTTGGGAATGTCTCACCCATACGGTGAATGTCAACTTAAAATGCAAAGGTATTTTGCAGGAACGCTCAGACTTTTTAGTATTTATGGAGAGGGATGACTTGCTAACAAACCATAATCTTGGGCTTTGCGCCTTTTCTTCCTACTGGGATAACTGTTTTGTTTTGAAGTGCATTTTATTATTTTTTCAACACTAAAGCACTAATTTGAAGTCATTAGATTCTCTTGTGCTGGTACAGGTTAGATCTTTTCTTGTAAAGCATCATGACACCTCTGTATTTGCATAAGTTCCTTCACACAGGGAGATTATTACTTTGTGATGATAGTAGACAATGTTTGAACTCTAACTCTCTATGGCCTAACACCATTTTAGATTGGTCAGGCAATGTGAATACATCTCCTGCTTGATACAGGTGATATAAACTGCAGTTCGTTCTGCTGCAGTGACCTGGTGGTGCCCTGAGTGCAGCAGAGCTTGGTGCTCAGCTGTAATCCCTGGTCCTGAATGGCTTTGTTCATGCCCATACACTTCTGCATGTTCCCCCTGCTCTTCCACTCCCAGTGGCACCAGGACTGCTGGTTTTGGACAATGCTCTTTTAAAATGGGTCAGGAAAATGTTGTAGCTTCTAACGTGTGCCCTTGCAAAGCCCAATCAGCGCTTCAGTTCTCAACACAGCCTGTGAACAGTGCTGTCAGCACAACAGAGGCTGGGTGTTATGTGGCTGGTACACCTTAAACTCCAAACAACCCTGAACAATGTCTTGTTGAGTCACAGTTTGAGAATCTAGGCTTAAGATTTCCCTTATGGGAAAGAGGAATTTCTTACAGGCTCTTAACTGCTGATTTCACAGAGAGTCAACAGATTTCCAGTGGATTTCCCTCCTGTGCGATTCTGCCAGCAACTGGAGCACTTGGGTGCACACATGAGTGCTCACACAGTTTCAGAGTCTGGAATATGGTCACACAGCTTGACTTTGTCAACAAGTCACTAGAGCTCAAAAGGCCTAATTTTTGATCTCCTTTCTCTCTGTGTGTATATATATACATATATATATTTCATTATAAAAAGGTGTAGGAAATTCCATGATGTAGCTATTCTTAGAGATCATTAAGGCTGCGGGGTTAAATACTTGAAAATGAAACTCACAATGTCAAACATACTGCAAGTACCCAATGGCAGAAATATATGGCTCAGGTGAAAACTGTGTGGCCCTGTGTTTCCCTCCTGGACAGACTTCCTGTAGAGATTAAAGAGGAAATGATGTATATAGGTTCTCTGTGGTCTTGTAACAGAGCACTCAGAAAAAGCTGGGGAAAGAGTTGCCAGTTTCTTCCATGAACAAGCAGAGTGAGATGAATAAAGCTCCTTTCCAGAAATCCACTCCTGTGCTACCACATTGGCAGTTACAGGCACAACACCTCTGACTGACATGCCAAGGCCTTCTCGAAAGTGTAAGAAGTATCAAAGCCATTATATGGATTTTAATGTTCTCCTGTTTTTCTATCATCCTAGATGAATCAAAATGTAACAATTTTTTATGCATAAGCCACAGATAGAATTTCTTTTCTTCTTCAAGTTGGCAAGCAAGCCTTCCCAAAGAGGTCTCACTACACTCAAATTTTCTCAAAGACAGAGGGCACTCAGGATTGAAGTTTGTGCAAGACCTGAGGCACTTGGTAAAGTATAGAAAGGGATACAGGGTTTTGCAAATGGCTTGGATAACAACACCTCCCAGATTGCTTCAAATTGCATCAATGCCATGGAGAAGAACGAGAGGATCTCACACTGCTAGTACAGAAACTTCTGGACATGGAAGGGCACTGAGGTTGTCACCTAAATGTACCTGAAGCTGAAAGTTGTTTCAGTTCTTTCTCTTAAAAGATGTGGTAGTTGAACATCTCTTCAAAAATAACTCATGGAGAAAAAATTGACAACACAGAGTGGAATATCGTAATGTGGATATGTGCAGTTCTTGATAAACAATGATTAATAATGATTAATATTAATAATGAAAGCTACCTTTGAGCTATTGATTGCTCTCCTCTACTAATTCTTGGTAATGGTGTGTACTCTGTACAATGGGCATGGGTTTTATGGCTCACATATTTCAAATCGATGTTAAACCTGGTTATGCTTGATAGCAGTTGAAAGGAAAAGAGGAAAACTGAATTATGTTTGTTTTGGCAGGCAAAGAGAGATTTAAATTTTGACAGTAACTGTGAAAACTTTTACACCAAAACTGAAGCTGATTTCAGTTCTAATTGTGTGTATTGCTCAGGTTACTATTAGAGAATTCTATTTGGCAAAAATAAAAGGCTTGACTGATTATATAAACTAGAAATTAGTTCCAAGCTTTCAAAAAATAATTTGAGAGTATCCACAACAGTTCCTGGGGCACTACCATTTACAACTCTCCCTCACAAGAATATTATTAAAACAGGCTTTGCACAGTACTGACTTAAGATCTTTAAATCATAAATTAATTGCAACATTTTATAGAGTCGAATTTACTCTATCAGGTATTTGGACTTCTTTAGTATTCTCTGGCATAAGCGTCATGGAATAGTCTCTTGGGTTTGCTTGAGCACACTGAACAAATCCTCGGGTCGATGGTGACTGAGGCAGTAGTTGAATATTGCAAGAAGGACAAATCCAAAAGACACATTTAAACAAGGAGAGGGTTTTAGAACTCAGAGTAGACCTTAAAGCCCAGTAAGTAAAGACTGGATGGGGCACATGGTGAGGGGTCTTGTATTATCATACCACCAAATAGAGTTAATACTAGAACTGATATTTTTAACAGAGAGAACAACAGCTTCCTGGTGGAAATATTCAGCCCATAGAAGCAATCTGAATTGTGTTCATATGCCATTATGTTTTTTAAACTTCTTTAAAAAAAACACACATTTTGATCAGTAAATCTGTCTTTAAACTTTTTTCTTAAGTTGGGGTTGATGGGGTTTTTTTTCAGTTTTAAGTACTTGGATAATATTCAGGCCTGACCTTTCAAACAGAAAGGTAGCAAACTCACTGCTTAAAGCACACATTACTGAAACCCAGAGAACATCAATTACCAGTTGTTTAGCAACCAGATCAATATAGTCAAACAGCTCTGATTTTCTAGTTCCGTAGAAGAAGCAGACAAGGCTTCAAATTACAGGAAGATTCTCCTGTTAGACAAGGGGAACATTTAAAATGCACTTTTGATTTTTTGCACAGTTAGGTGTTTTCATATTCAAGAGGTTTGTATTGTCTTCCTAGAAAATACGTTTCCCTAAAAATGTAGCCAGCCTCAACCTGCCATTTCGTCAGCTGCCATAGTAAGATCAATGTTCTTTTTTCACTGTTTATTTCCAATGCACACATTTTTCCACAATCCTTTCCAGTTCCTGCTGTCAGTGTTGTACCAGGTGTAGGATGTAAAATACCTACTGTATTTTTTTATTGTGCCAGTTTTCTTCCTAATTCAAAGTTATTAATATTTTCCCAGTATCTCAGCAGGCTCAGCAGAGCACAGATCATCGCATTACAAATTTAATACAGCTAATACAGGCTTGCAGGTCCTGTATGTTCCAGGTGGTTCTCCAGTATTCAAATTGCATTGCCTAATCATGTTGGAGAAAAAGTTCAAGGAGAACTGATCCTCTAAAACGTTAAGTTCTTTGTGGAGCCTGAGGGTTGGGCTTGTGACGGTTTGCAGCAGAGGGATCAGAGAACATTTCTGTCTTATCTTCAGGGTAGATTTTTCAACATGCACATCAGGACAGCAGTCACTAGGACAGTTGGTTTTGATGTGGCATGTGAAGGCAAATGGATGTCACGTCAAATCTTGTGTGCTTGAAGATGTGTATTTGGCTGTTTTGTGTTGTAGATTACGATTGTACATGGAAGCTGCACAGTTGCTGGGTGATAAGTCACTGACCCTGATAGTGTCCTGAGTGCCTTACTCAGCCATCAAAACATGCAAAGAAAATGAGCACTGGTAGGGAAATTGTTAAATGGGGTGTAAATGCTGGGCCCTGCAAATCTCTGTCTCAGTGGAGCCCTAACACTGATTTTTCTCAAATGTCCATATGCTGTAGATGACAGATGGAGTACTGAACTTTGCTTTTCAGTTAGAAACAGGCTGGCAAACAGAGTGACAGTGGCTTTCATTCCACCCTTCATGGCCTGATTATGTTTTTCATATCCATTAAACACCTCAGTCTAAATAGAATTACCAGCAGC
This sequence comes from Rhagologus leucostigma, assembly GCA_013397725.1. Taxonomy (NCBI): domain Eukaryota; kingdom Metazoa; phylum Chordata; class Aves; order Passeriformes; genus Rhagologus; species Rhagologus leucostigma. The sequence goes on along the minus strand of VZTD01006068.1, from coordinate 1,829,429 downwards.
CATGTCAGGTCTCTCCTAATCTATTAATCCACGGGGGTAAAGGGGTAACTGGTTTTCAAGTAGAACAAGGCTCTCAAGAGATATTTAAGATCAGACACTTTCTAGTGCGCTTATTCAGGAGGCTGATTTTATTTTGCATTTGAATATTCAGGAAGGTAGCTGGGCTGGTGACATGACGCAGACTACTTAATTCATCCCACGTAGACCTGCCCTGAGCAAATAATGAGATGGCAGTGAGAACCGATTAGAAAAGAAAGTCAGAACTGTTGGGAAACTCACATCCCATGTTCTCAAATACTCTTCCAGCTTCACATTATATGTTTTTTTTTTTAATAGAGTTTCAGCCTTTTTGTTTGACTTATGGCATTAGCAGCTGTTGGAAATATACACAGAAGAGACTGCTGCTGCCTTTTGACTCAGTGCAGGAAGGGCATGATGCAAAACCTTCCCTGGTGGGGAAGGAAGGTGGGGAGTGGTTTTGATTATTTTTAATGATAACATTGCTGGGTGAAGATAGGAAAATATTTGTTCCCAGTCTTTGATCCAAGTAGCATGCCAACCAGCATCAACAAAGACAGCTGCTAGGAAAACAGGTAGACAACAGAGCCCTATGTTGTTCTGTTTGTTTATCTTACAGGAATGAAAATCTTGTTTCCCAGAGAGCAGGAATCAAATGACAGCAGGTAGCATTTTTTCATACTGATTCATGGCTTCCCCTAACTGGTGACACTGCCTAAAAGCTGCCTTCCAGACTCTTCCTCGGTGCAGAAGAGCCTGCTTGTTCACGGGAGCTCAGTTTCTCCCCAGCTATGTGCGTTTGTTGCACTCTGTGTTCCCCTTCTCAAAGAGACCTCATTTTACAGTGGAGCTCCATTCTTGTATGTGTTGTCTCATATCAGTGTGCTCCACAGGAACTGGGGATAAGAACTTAAACCTTCCCCATTTACTCTGCAAGTAGAATGTGTAAGTGTGTAAAAATTCAGTGATGTAGTGTTAATGCTTCAATATCCTTACTGGGAAAGGGGAGACTGTCACCAGTTACGTGCCATTTCAATGCAATGACAATGAAGTCCTACCAGTTAACCTGCTGGGGAGTCTTCTTGTTCCTACCCAAAGCATGAAGAAGTAGCTGGCTTCCCCAGATCGAAACATCCTGAGTTCTCTTAGCACTTGTGGGAGATCTGAAGCAATGGCCAGTTTGTCATGTTCCCTCCTCCCTTTTTATTTAAGCTATGATAAGCCTCCATTCCTGCAGCATAGGTCCCACTGGAGATTCAGCACCTCTGCTTCCTGAGACCTTATGATCCTTTTACTGCCAAGGGAAAGAAGCTGCCTGGATACAAAAGGCTGTTGTATAGTTTCTTGGGAACACAGAGGCAGAGCTACAAAATGTATACTTCTACAAGCTTTTTAGATCTGGTTTGTTCCACAAATAATATGCTGATGATCAGTTGTCATTGTTTTTTTGTTGGGTTGGTTTGTTGGTCTGTTTTTTGTTTTTTTTTCTGAATGCATATTTCACAAATGATGTAACAAACCTTTCAAAAAGCATATAAAATCCCTTCATCACTTCTTTCAAGATATACACCTTAAATTATAGTTGTGACATCCCAGATGGGATTTTAGATGCAACAGTAGTTTTGCATCTTGATCACCTTTCATTTGTGACCTTCATATTGCTTATGACTTGAGCCTTGGTTCCTAATCAAAAGGCCCCTCCTATGGATGAGTTTTGGATCAGCTCCTGCCCCAGATGATGCTGGAGCTATGATGCTTGGAAGCTAGACAGTTTCCTGAGAAGACAGTTTCCAGCTGGTCTCTGCATGCCTGCCCTATTTGGATAACCCCTAGAGAAAAATGGAAAAATTACCTCCCCTTTACTTTTGAGAAGAAAACTTTTAACACGGGATCCCAAGAGATATTCAGACACATATGTTACAATTAGTCTTGTGAACCCATGGAAAGCTGCACATGCCCATTTCAGGTATTTTGCCTGCTGATGTGCTGCAGTAAGATGGATAACTGGATACGATTACTCGATTTGCCAAAGTCATATCCTATGCTTCTCCATCTCTTTCTCTGCTGGTGCTTGGAAGTGTGTGTTGTAGCCATGGTAGATCTCCTTTTAAGGCTTTGTCTTTTCTGACAGAGTGTCTGTTTACATGAAGATAAATACCATCATTGTTTTTTTTGCTTTACAATCCTAGGTGAGAACAAAGCAGTGATGATGGTTACCATCGGGCAGCAGGATGAGGTCAGTACTATGCATCCTGCCTGGGGCTGACCTCACCTAGTTGACTTCAGGATAAAAATTATGTTGTCTTAATTTCACTAGGCTTTTCTATCACAATTTCTTATCAGAAAATCCTGCAGCATTATTCTCTGGGGAAGGAAGACCAGTGTATCACAAGGCTGAACACTACTTTTATATTTCCCAGTACCCCTGAACTTTTGTTTAGAGGAACATTGCTCAGTCCACACTCCACTCTGTTTTCCATTTACATTGTTCTGTTCCCTTGACCTTCCTTTTGCCATCCTGAGTAATATTTTCCTTTGCAGTAACCTTGAAGAGAGATTTCCTTATCTGCATATATGACTAATCAGTAAGGTCTTATGATTATTATAAAGCAGTTTGTTGGAGGTGGGAATTAGAGCATGAAACAGGGACCGAGGAAGCCAGATTTGCAGTCCTTGCTCTACTAATGACTGATTAGATATGCCCTTCAGCAAGTCAATTCGGCCTCGGTTTTCAGATGTGCTGACTTAATTTTTAGTCTTTTGCCTCCAGCTTTCTTTTCTTGGTTGTTTTGGGGGGAAAGAGTTGCCCATGGCATGCAAACCTGCTACTTAGTTTTACCTCAAAATATGTCTCAGTCTGGGCAGTCAGAAGTAGAAGTTGGTTTTGGAAATGGTGATGCTGTGAGTAGTGTTCCTTACCTGTCATCACAATGAGGATGAGCTCTTTCTTGCAAGATGTTATGGGTCAATGAATGCAGTAGGTGGCACAGAGTTATGCTCTGAGAACTTGATTGTTTCTTCTTTATGCTTTACCTGTAACTTCTGTGAATATCCCTGAATTTGTTAAAGGATCCATCATTTGGGGAAGGAAAGCAAGGCTGATTTCTTAAAACTGAGAATTACAGATGAAGGTAAATTCAGAGTTAACTCAGTATGAGGGAGTGGAAGGAGTAAAATCTCTGGCACTTGCATTTGTGAACTGTGATTTTATTGAGTTCTTTATATTATTTTCCCCACAATTAGCAGATATAGCTAGAGACAGGAACAATTTATTGGAGTGAATGAATACAAGGAAAAAGTGTTTTGAAAATATCTAGGATCCATATTTTCAGTTGTCATTTGGCAGCTGCTGTCTGTCTGAGAAGTGTCCTTAACACTACTTATTGCAAGTAGGTCAGGAGTCCTCTCCTTTGGCTGAGCCATCTTTCTGAGATCCCATGCTCCATCTCCCAGCAAGAACCTTCCAAGCTGTGCTGGGCTACACAGCTCCCACAACTTCCTCTGCCTCAACCCACACCCCAGGCTGCTGGGCTTCACCCCGTTGCTGCCAGGTCCTTCTACCCAGTGCAGGAGCAGCCTGTTAGATGTGTACATCCCCCATGGTGGGGCCAGAGAGACGAGAGACCTCCACTGCCAGGAAAGAGGGAGACAGAAAAGGGACAAGAGGGGGCTGACATGAGCCATCTGGATTTTTTATTCTTGATTCCCTCTGTGTCCCATCAAGCTGTCTGGACCTCCCAGAGCAGCCCCACTCTTGGGGATTCTTGAGAATCACAGCATTAGGTTAGAGAGTGAAAAAGGAGATGTAGGGTCTAGCAGTCAGTAAAAGCAGAGTTTTGCTGCAACAGATCCAGTTTCACTAACAGTTTGTAAACACCATTTTCTTTTTTTCTTTAAAGTATCCTCAACTTGCAGTTTTGAGCCTTCTTTGGACTGAGATTGCCTGATGGGGAGTCAGCACAACATGTCCCTGAGCCATGGGGCCCCTGATGTGAGGGAAGTATGTGTGCCTCCATCCCACTCACCCTCAGGCTATCTGAATTTCAAGATAAGTTGGCCATGGTCCAACAGCTGGCAGCATTTCACAGACAAGTCCTCTAGACTGTGCTAAAGCGCTGTGCATAAGAACAGTCTTCTTTTACACTCTTCTCCACACTTTCGTTTCTTATAAGTCACCTGTGTGTTTTGGCTTCAGTTTAGAAGAAAAAAAATCTGGCAGTTCTGCTGTAGTCAGATTTGGCAGTCTCACTGGTTACTTCCAGTAATTATCTCCATGTCACAGATACGGTCTTGGTGCCAGTTTTAGGAAAACCTTCCACCTTTTTGATGTCCGGGTAAGGAAATGGATTCTTTAGGAAATTGCTTTTGTCCGAGAACAACCCCTTCTTTACAAATGCTCTCACTGTGATCTATCACAAAAGGCTGCATTCAAAATTTGAAATATGCTGATGTGCAAATAATTTCAATGGCTGACCTGCAGAATCTGTTGGCAGGGCTGCTAGAGGCAGTTTGCTCTGATTCCAGCTGCCTGCTTAATTTTGGCAGCTGCATGCTTTCTGGCCCAGATGCCTGCAGTCTCTTGTCCAAGTTAGGAGCTAGACAAACTCTATTCACTGTCCTGTAAGTGCACCTCAGCTTATCATCTACATGAAGAATTAGATCTAAAGCTTGGGCTGCCTTTTGCCTCCCAAAGTTACTTTAAATGGTCCCAGTAAAGCAGAATCACTGATGTACAGTGGTGGACGTGGCTGCCGGAGCCTCGCCGAGGAGGGGGCGATCCTTGCCTTGTAAGGGTATCTGCGCGGCCGCAGAGCGGTGGCGAGCGCTGCCAGCCATCCTGAGCAATCGCAGGAGGCTTTGAAAGCAGCCAAGCACACAGGGGCAGGTCCTCTGAAAGAGCAGACGCCGAAGCAGATGTTAAGGCCACACTGAGGACCACTGAGTGCAGCATGGCAGGGTTGTGGCAGGAGGTTGCTTCCAGGACACGAATGTGAAATTCTTAGGTATGGCTTGCAGTGTTGGTATGCCTCTCTGTTTCAAAACCTCACACCTCTGCCACAAAAATATTTTTAAAAGTTTTGCAGACTTTTGGTAAGTTAATTTAAAAACAGGTTTTTGAAACAGTTTTTAGAAAGACTTTCAGACCCAAACAAAACGAAGGTAGATACCCTAATGCATACAGCAAAGAGCATGAGCTTTTTAGCATTGTTCTGCTGCTGTCGTAAGTGATGTTTCTGACATATTTTGAGGGCTGCAAGTAAGACTGCAAGATCACTTACCACTTACTGACCTTGAGGTCCAACCCATCTTTCAATTATCCTGTGACTCTGCTAATGTGGTCACATGTCAGAGGAGGGGACGAGCACCCACAGTGTTAAGTTACCTGCACATATGGACATACATCTGTACATCTGTTGAGCCACATGAATATAACCTCTTTTTGGCAATGCTTTACTGCAGTTGCTCTCCAGGTCTGGCACTCCAGACATCGAGTGCAGGCGGGAAGACGTGGTGCTGCCCCGTGATTATGTGGGGGTGTGGCACTGCTCCTGTGGGACAAGAGGTAGAGAGAGCGAATGATGGAGACAGTGTATGGCTGATGAGAATAAGCACTGATCAGCAGAACTCAAGGACAAGGTGTGAGGAACAAAGACTGTCCCTTTTAAAACAAAAGTCAGGCACTGTTCATGCCAGATGCAGTTTTTTCACAGTTGGCATTGGTGGGATTGCCTTTGTAATGGCAGCTACCCAGACAGATCTGGGATCCAGTTGATAAATGGCATAAAAGGAAGTGCTCGTGGCTCATGCAGTCTGGCACTTTGTACCCCAGTGTACTTTGTGTTCCTCTCCTACACGGAGCTTTCCAAGCTCTGACCAGTGACATCTTACCTTAGTATTGCTACAGCAGCCCCCGCTGCCCCAGTGCCCAGCTTGTTTTCCTCTTGGGTAGCTCCGTTTTGCCTGGAGGGATGGCTCAGCTGACAAGGCAGCTGTCTTATTGCGGCAGATTTCAGCCTGGTGCTATTCAGAAAAAAAAATTAAAAAATAAAAATTGGTTCCAGTTTATCCTAACCATCTAAGCCCTAAATTGAGGCGGTTCAGCAGCTGCCTCACGAACAGCTGAGCTGCCTGTGCAGAAGGACCAGGAACTTCTCAGAGAGAGGCAGCTCAGACTGAGAGTTACGGGCAGGAGTAACTACTTGTGTCATACTTCAGTCTCTAGGTGCACAGGTTGCGTGGCACATCTCAACATGGCAAAGGAAATTGGAGTTGTTGGAGATGTCTTTGTGAGCCTGTAACAGAGCATTTCTATGTCAGTGACAGAAAAGAAAACACGATGAAACATGTTGTTCAAATGTTGTAGGAAGAAAGCTATATTTAGCTGCTCTAAAAATTGCTAAGCATCAGACATAAGGGAAGTGGCTGTGGCAACCTTCGCTCCTCCAGTTTCACCTGTTGCAGTGTTTCTTAAGTCTAGAAATATCTATGAAATAAGTAACATAGCAGTTAAAACTTTCCCAGAAGAGGTGTAAACAAACTAAACTCACTTGCCGAAACAGCTATTGCTGAACTATGAATTGACCTTGAGCTGTGTCGATTCGCTGTAATGCAAACCATCTGCACACTGAAACAATTAAAGCCTTCACATCTCCTAGGAGTTTCCTTCCTCCAATTATAACTTATGTGCTGTGGTAGAAGCACAGAGGTAAACAGCTAGTTAGCGTGGCCCTCTGTGTCTGTGTGTCTGTGTAATTTTATGGTGCAGCACATACAAAACCATTTTCATTTGAAGTGGCAGCCAGCTTTCAAGTAGAAAATATAGCATATGCTTGGTACCAAATGCTGGAGTGATAGCTTGTAAGACAGCCTGAGTTAGACACATCTGCTTTGCTCCTCTGCTCCCCTTCCCCCAGCTGCTTCTTCGGCTGTACCAAGTTTTCATGAAGTGCAGGTCATGCTGGAGAGGCAGCGCTTAAATACAGACTGCTCCTGTATAAGGCCCCTCTGCATGTGCTAAACTGAAACCCCTGCCTTCTGTAGGAGCAGTACCTAAGTGCACTGAGTCTGGGCTGTGTCTGAAGTGCAAGCCTTGGATAGCAATTACACATGATTTTATAAAAAATTTATTTAATTTACAACTGCTTTGGTTTCCAGAAGCTCAGAGTTTACACTCTTTAAAGCCATAAAAAATCAATCTGCAACCATGGCATTAGAGTTTGGATGTTGCCGTGGTGGGAAAATACCAGAGATGTTGGTTCTGTAGGATTGCTGTACAATTTGCTGTGTCTCACAACTGGCAAACTTTCATATTAAAATCTCTGCACTATAAAACCCCTTTTTAACACATTCTTCCACCATTTATGTACATCCAGACGACAACAGCACTAAAACCTCAGATCCTCCCTCTTCAGATCACAGGAAAGAGTAATCATGCAAGCTCAGTAAAATAAGAAAATAAATTTATTTTGTAGAAATAGGGTTTTTTCTGGAAAAAAGTTTTAGACACTCATTTTTAGAAAACAGTCTTAACATTCTAGACGATGTAAACATAAGCAATGTAAACATAAGACTGTAAAATTAAAATAATTAAATATTTTGCTTTTAAAGTTAAGTCTGAAAAATAATGAGTAGATGCAGCACAGTTTCTGAGCCAGCCATGATTATTTGTCTCTGTGGCCAAAGGCTTCCATCCTAGGGAGTGACCTCTGGCCTCTGGCCAGGTACCATAAAGCAACTCAGGTCCACATTTCTCAGAGCTGGCTGTGTCCGACACGCCCATATGTGTGGACTCAGGATATGGCATGCATATTTCATCAGTTCAAAATGCCTGGAAAACGTGAGGGGGAGCTGAGTGGGTGACACTGGCTGGGACAGTGTAAGAGGACGGTGAAGTGCAGAAAAAGACTGGGGGACTCCACACTGCTGTGATGCTGTGATTTCTGGTGCTGACTACCCTTGGAAGAACCTCTGGGGTTTGTTTTGAAGGAGATGTATTGATTTGCTGTAAAAGAGGGCCCACAAATGAACTAACATGTGAAATAAGATTTTCAGAACACTAGGCCCTGGGGCTGAGCTGGGAAGCAGAATTATTTGGCAGTGTTGGTTCAAGTCCTATAAATTCTAGGTCATGTACACACTACGTATGAAAGACTACCTATAACAAATAGACAAAAGTATATCAATTGCTAGATTTACGGTGTGACCTGAGTACTGACCTACGTCTGACCTCTGCTGCAGGCCAGAGAAGTAATGAGGGTCTTGGTCATGCCCTGCATGCAGGGTTTGCCAGGAGTATGTTAAGCTTGAGGCAGTCAGGCATGAAAGAGGCATTTCCCACCTTACAAGTACATGTCCCTGAGACCCAAATATATCCCCTTTGTGTTTATTTTTTGTAACATCATGGCGGTTTTGTTAATGAAATAGATAAAAATAAGTAATGTCAACTTCCCTGCATCAGCCCAGGGCTCAGGGTCTGACCTCCTCACCCATTGCAGGGACCAGACATGGCAGCCTGTGGGGGCATAAATGGCTTCTTTCCCTTGGGCTGGGAATGGTGCTCCTACTGCATTTAAGTGCATATGTTGGGTTTTTTCCCTCTGGTCACCTCTTTTTTTCCCCCAAAGTGCTGTCACTACATCTGATTGATAAAATATAGGCAGAGGAGAGGAAGAGCTGTACTGAACCAGGAAGCCTCTGGCAAGGCTACAGCCCCGTGTGATCTGCAGCTCTGCTGGACTTCTCATTGATGTAAAGCATCCACTTCCTCCCTTTCTCTTCCCTTCATATGTTAAAATCTCCTAAACTGAGGATTTGCAATGCTGTGTCCACACCATTCCACAATTTTGAAAGAAAAATAGAAGCACCATATTTTCCTTTTCTGTTTTCTCTTTTCTAGTTCGCCAGTATCTTCTCAGCCCTGATACATATGCTTTCCTTAGCTGCCTTTCCACACAGATTACTTTCTTCATAATTTTCATTTCTAATTTTTCAGTATTTTTTTCTCTAAATCTTCCTTCAAAACTAGAAATGTACATCTCAGCTTTTCTAAACATGTGGTTTTTTCCACCCAGAAAACTCTACAGACATTTGTTTTGGAATTTTATGGAATTCTGGTGAGGAAAAGTTTATTTCTATTCTAAAATATTACCTTTTAAATTTGGGGTTTACTTTGCTGATTTGCCTATTTCTCACCTCTGACTTTTTCCACTTCCCGCGCTCCTGTCTCTTCTTCAAGCTGTCTTACTTTTTTCTCCCCCTGCAGCAGTGCTCTCTCAGTGAGGGAAGAAGAGCATGATAGCAAAGATGGGAATCAGAAAGGTCGTGGGCCAGTGAATGGGCCACAGACCAAATATGAAAGGAGTCAGTGAGATTAAGCTAAGAGAAAACTTGGGCAAAATTCAGGGCAAAATTGTCAAAGGTGGTCACATCCTACTGAAAATGTGAAAAATGTTCATCTTGCACGGCGCTGCAGAAGTACAGGGGCCAAAACCCAACTGCCTTGCATTAGCAGCTGGCAGCTCCTCCCGCTCCCGCTGGGCTTGCAGGCTGGGGAGGGAGAGGGCAGGCAGAGCAGGCAAGCGGGGCTGCCCAGCTGCAGCCCCCAGCATTTCAGCGGGCTGGGCTGGCTCCACAGGCGCAGGGTACTGTGCTTCAAGGCGATTTTTTTCAGGTTTTTCCAGCTAAGGGTGGACTGGATGGCAGGCAATTCAGCAAACCAGTTGTCAGATCTGTTGTCCTATCAAACAGCACTGTTTTTCTGGGACGGTTGTCTCCACGGACTGTTGTTGAGATGATTTACTAGAAAGTCCTAACTTGTGTGGGCAGCTTCTAGGGAGTTTCTATGATCTATTGCAGTCAGACCTATTAAACAGAGCAAAATGTAATCTCATACACATTATGACAAGACAATTTCTAGTTCTTCGTCTAGGAAATGACAATTGGGATGTAATTCCCAGACCAGAAGGCCCCTTCCCTCACCAATTCACCAGTTTGAGGACAGATGCTGGGAATCAGATTGCAGCTACAGCACATTAGGGCTCACATTTTCGTGGTACCCACAAAGCATGCTGAGCTTTCACAGTTGTGGTTTCTATACTTAAAACAGAAGGTCCTAGTTAATTTTACTGCCCCAAGTATTTTTATACACTGTTAGCAATTGGGAACTGAATTGAAACTAGGAGAATATCTGTTTTCTGTACATTTTGTTATCAAATATTTCCTTAAGATTATATTCTCTCACGTACTAGTTCTTCTGCTTACCCTGGCAAGGTATGGGTGCTTGCAGATAATTGGTGACAGCACTCCCAGGCCTCTGAGCTTCCCATGTGCCAACCTTTGCTTATACTTATGCCTGACTATTCACATCAATGGGACTGTGTGAGTAAGGATGTTTATTCACCTGTTTATTGAATTGGGGTTTCTGGGCTACATCTGGGTCCTGACAGACTTTATCTGACATTGTTGGGGCTGGCTACAGTGTAAGCTAAAAAGGCCATTGCTGCAGAGATTGGATTGCCAGATGGAACACGGCTCTCACCTTTGAATTCTTACTACTACTGACATATGTCTGATCCAGCCTTCGAAATGAGAGTGAACGGCAGGGCAAGACTCACTTCAGTACATTTGCACAGCTCTCCGAAGCCCTCTCATTAAACATATGACAGTCATATGAAATATTTCTTCATAATTTGTATTATAAAATCTACCTTTTTGGATCTGTGACAAGAAAGTACCTGTTTAGTAACACAGTCTATAATCAACAGAAGAGGAAGAAAGGAAAATTGCTAACAAACATGTCTGTTTTGGAGAGCACTTCCGCCTAACTGGGATGCAAAAAAACTGATAGGAAAATGCACACTGGTACAGCAAAGGACTGCTTTATCAGCCTTATCAAAATCCTTTCTAAGGCAATGAGAGTCTTTCAGTTGGTCCCAGTGGGTTTTGGGGCAGGGCAGGATGTGGGAAGGTGAGTGCTGATACCACATGATGAGGCCAAATTCCATGTCAGTGTCTTCGAACTGCAGAAATACTCCCTTGGTGAAGGTTGTACTCGTAGTCTTATCCTGGCCAACCTTGAGTCATCTTGCTAAGCTGAATTGATGACACATCTGTTTGAGATAAAAGGGTATAGAATATTCTGGAAAGCTGTCCAACTCTAACACAAGGACGATGGTACTTCCAAAACTGTCAGAAAGGTACAATTTTATCTTTATAGCTTTAGGTAGCAACCGAGATAAAAAATCCTCCAAACTATGTGTATGTTTGAAATTATGAGTAGCTGTATTGATTTCAATCAAACAGTGCATTTAGGTGGGTGGCCACATGTTTGCAGCATCACAAGAAAGGAGACGAGCACAATCTTCTTGTTCCATCCACTTTCTCTCCCCCTTCAAAGTAATGTAGGTATGACTGCTCTGAGCACAACCCTTGGGATGGGAAAGGTGAACTTACTCTGACTTCTGTTATCTTCTGACCAGAGCAAGTATGGTAGCTGAAGAACAGAGATCTGGTGAGCGACAGTGTGCCAACATGTAAGAACAGTGATTACACGGGTTATTTTTAATTTCCAGCTATCCCTTTCTTTTTGAGGATTTTGGATGAAAAGTTGCACCAAAGGGGCTTAATGGCAGAATCAAGAATTTTAAGAGTCAGAAAAGGATTCCTGACAATGCTGTCTAAGATCGTGACTGCCATAACAAGTACCTGTCCCCATGGCATTTCTTCACCAGAAGATGGGGAGAGGCTGTTTACCTGGCTCCTGTTTGTTTTCTGTCTGCACTCATGTGCCTGTGTGCCTGGAATGACCTTGTTTGAATTAACAAGTTGCCAGGGTATGAATCAAAGGATAATTGTCATTGCTGCCAGTGGTACTAAACAGACCTGAGCTATTAATTCAAGACAAATGGGAGAAATGAGTAAACAGAAAGTTTACTGGTGTAAGGAAACTACAGGCCTGAGTGGATGTTCTGTGTTGGTTGTATTTCAACTTTATTGCTTTGCTTTGATCATTTGAAATTACTACTGTTTTCAGCTGGAATGTAAAAAAAACTAAACCCACACGATTAATTATTTATTCAGATTTTAAAGGGACAGTCTGTTACAAACTTTCTTCTTCTGCAACTTGTTTTTAGGACATGTTTTTGTTATATGGACATAATTTAAATAACTAACATAATGGAATAATTATATTTCCCTGTTAAAAGTGTTACAAAGAAGCCAAATCCAATGTGCTATTTGCTAGGAACCCCTTTGGATTTCAATCCTAAGCATATCTTAAGATTTAATATGTCCCATAGGCACTAATCATCAGCAAGACTATGTCCCCGGTCAGGGACAGGGTTTGCAAAGACATATGAAGGCAGAAAATGAGAGGGGGAGAGAGACTCACAGCACTCCATAAATGACCAGAAGGGTTCCTGAAACAGCCAGGGGCAAGGGGCATCTGGCAAATTCATAGCAGTTAGAATTAAATACTGCTAGGGTTGTTAAGGAGACTCTTCCTGCAAAGCACTGGTGAAACTGGAGGGATACTAAAGCAGATCTAGAGAGCGTAAGGAAGTTTAGTCCCTGCAATGACCCTTTCCTTCCCACAGCCCATGTCCTGCTTCCCTTCACTGCTCCCACTCCCCGAGAGGCCGCTGCCCGCAGCTGCGGGGCCATCACAGGTCCTGCTTGCCAGAGCATGTCAGCACCCTCACAGGATTTCACCCAGGGGAGACTGAAGTCAGTGGAAGTAGAAAAGGAGGAATTCTTCTCTTGAGATCTCCACACTACTTTTAAAATTATAATAGAAATGTAGTCTTAAACGCTACAGGACCCTCCAGCCCATGCCCTACCTTGCTCTTTCCTTTCTTGCTCCTTTGACCCAATGCCTTTTGATGTAGTCTGGCACAAGTCTGGAGAGAAGACCAAGGCTTGTGTGCAGAAGTGAGCATCTTGGTCCTGAGCCTCAAAGTAGGATTACTGGCCAAGTGAATGTTTTGCGGCTTTCCCATTTCAATGAGTCCTCCCAGTTTCTCTGTCAGAGGGCTGAGGGGATGTTTTAGAAACATGTAAACATCATGCAGTTGGTAATGGAGTTAATGTAAACTCTATAGGATGTTTTATCAGTTGTCCCTTTGTTTAGTCTGGGAAGCAGAAGAATGAGAGGAAGAAAGAGTCCTCAAATACCCAAAAGGTTTCTTTAAAAAACCAGCAATGAACTGTTCTACCTCTGTTTCTTTTGTTAAGAAACAAATGGGCAAGGTTAAGGATTTAAAAGGAAATATTAATAAAAACTTTCTAACTCAATAAATAAACACTGGAAGGGATGGCCTATAGTGGAGGTGCTACAGCACCACACCACATTTTAAGAATGATTTAGCTAAAGGACTGTTAGGGATGGTGTAAAGTACTTGGTTCTTCTTCAGAGCAGGAGATGAATTACACTAATAATCTGTGTAATCCTGTTCAACCATACTTTTCCTGTGGTATTGTGATCACTTCAGTAAAGTGATATTTTAATACAAATAAAGCAATGAAGCTGCAAGACCTTGTGAAACGATCCACCTCTATGCAATTTGATGTCTGGTTCTAAGGGTTATTTCAGTTATGGTAGTTCAAAGTCCTAATTCTTGCCCGATTCATAAAACTATTCACACCTGTTTTGCCATTTAGGAAGTCAGCTTTCACTTCTCTGGAAGCTATGCTTGATATTTCATTTCTCTCAGCTGACTCTCCAAAATCACAAAGTGATCGAAAACTGAATTTTATCCTAGAAAGGAACAGTCATTTAAATTATTGTTTTTTCTCCTACACAACAAATAACTGTATGTCACACAGGTTATCTTTGTCTGTGATTGCTTTTTATTCATATTTTATTCATGAGATTCTTCCTTTTAAACAGAGTGCCTATTACTATTTTAGGTTGTGTTACTTGAGCCACCACTTTTAACTGGCTACAGTTTAAAAATACTATGAAATTCTATCTATGTCATCAAGCTTTAATTAAAAAAAGAAGTTCATTCTCCTTTTCTTCATAGGTGCATTTGTAGCACTACTTGCTACTTGAATGATTAATCTAGAAAAAAAAGCATCTCCCTCTTCTCTTCTTGCTAACTGCCTGCAGGATCCTATGATAGCTGAGTGACAGCTTAATTTCTCATTGGATTGAATTATTTCTCAGAAGGACTGATTGAAAGCCTTGTAATGCTCTGTGTGTCAGATCTCACTCTTGTGCCATATTCCTTGGCTTTTAAGTTAATTTTTTTTACCTAATCATTCTTCCATAATTCTCCTTAAGAATAAATACATTTTCAGAAAGCTTAAAACTACCTTTATCTTGGGACATGGCTGTTTTTTTTTCATTACACAGTGCTGTTTGGTGTTTTTTTTTTGTTGACTATTTAAGAGGCCTGTCAGAATGAACCAAAAGTAACGCAAGTGTTGTAGTGTAGAGATTTCAGCGCAGCATCTAACAAAGAGCCTTGGATCAATCTTACCTAGATAAGATTAAAAAGTCAGTTTGAGAACATGGAAGAGTACTTGTCAGGGGACAGGGCCCTTAAAAACTGTGGGCAGAGAATAGCCAGGGAACAGTGAATCCACAGGAGTACCTTGAAAAATACTTGGTTTTGGGTACATTACTTGCAAGCACCAAACAAAACAAAACTGAAAGGCATCACATCTGTTTATACCTTCATGTGAATTGTTTGGTTCAGTGCCACATCTGAAAAAAATTAAAGTGAAAAATCTCTTGTCAAAATTAGTAGGCTTAAAAACTGAGCTATAGTGGAGGAGTGAACTCATATTGGAAGATCTATCACAGGAAACAGACGTGTTTTCTTCATCATTCTTTGTTGCAGCAGGGGAAAATGATACTGTGAATCTTTTGGTGTTATCAATATAAATGATGCTTTACAGATGAGGTGAATGCCATGCCTTGCTGCCAGGGAATATATAAACTCGAGCTCAGGACTTGCACCTGATCTTGCACAGACGAAATTGAGCTCTGTTGCAGCAGCTTATTGTCTCGATGATCCTCTTTGCCAGTTTAATGTTCCACCCACCCACTATCAGGTTTGAGACTGCAGCCAAGCAAACAAGCTATACACACAGTGCCTCTTGTTTCTGGCGAGTCCATGAAGTGTGCCAGCAGATAATATATAGAAATACCTTTTTAGTTTGAAAACACAAATGCCATTTTTAATCACACCTGAGCCACTTAAAATCCTTCACCTTAATTGTGATCACGGACAGGGTTTTTTTTTCCAAAAGTTTTGTAAACTAGAGTTACTGGGTCTTGGACAGGTTCAGAGGCATGCCCAGCAGATCTCTGGTGTGACCTCCTTTTGGCATGGGTCTGGGCTCGGCGTGCCAGGTAACACAAAGCTCATTTATCTACAGCAAGCATTTTAATATATTTTAGTTGCATTCAAGTAACTTGGCATTCAGCTTAAAGCTATCTTGCATACCACAGGGCTTTACAGTGCCAACAAGTAGGCTCAAGATCTGACACATCTGCATCTATGCTCTTAGTCTCAATTATTTGTTTTAGAAGCTATGCAGCCTTCTAATCTGCCAGATGCCAAACTCCATACAAAAATCTGGAAGAATCAGAGTTGATGGAAAAGTAAGGATTTAACACCTCCCAAACTGACTGACCAGTTCTAGTTCTCAGTGTGAGTTGTTTGGCTGGTTTTGAGGTGACTTTATCAATATGTGAGGCATACCAGTCCAGGAAGAGCACTTACTGGCAGAAACAGACCCAGTCGCCTCTTGGATACGGGGATAGAAACAGCCACGCACAGTAGATGAGGAGTGTGTGAGGGATCAGCGAAATGGGGATCAGGAAGAGGGAGAGGAGATGTTAGCTAATGGTGTCTCAAATATATCTGTGTCTGAGTACACGGGAACTGATGTGTAAACGCGCAACTTCAAGTATGTTTAATCTAAGGCTATGCTGTTGCTGAAAGGTATCGCCTTTCTGATGCCCATGTCTCGGGGATTTGCTCCGGCAGCAAGTGACTCACTTCCCCCCATGGGACCACCGCTGTGGCACAGGGGACAGCAAGAACACCGGGCTAAGGGCGCGCAGGAAAGGCAAGTCTGCTTTTACGGGCAGCTGCACAGCTTTAGGAAGCCGTACTTTAAACCCGGTATCCTGTCGGTGACAGTGATCAGCTTTAGATAAATTAAGGGAAGACTTGAGACTCAGAGGCAGGTAATTACGGAGTGACCTGGCCTTCAGGCATTGTCTGTCATTTCCCTCAGTAGTGATGAGTCTGATGTTTGCCCTGTGCCTTATCAGGACTTTTGTGCTTTAAATGTTTTCCATTTGCAGATCTGGATATTCCTGCTATCTGCACACATATCTCACCCCTGGTGAGTCTTCACAAGCCTCCCTCCTCGCTACATCCTGGGGCGATGAATTCCATTCACTTAATAGTCCGTGGGCTGGTGATGGTGCGCGGAGCGGCCCTGGCCGGGCACCGCCACAGCTGCGGAACTGGAGGCTGTGACTGCTCAGTGCCGTGCGGCTGCCCCCGGTCGCGAAGCCGGAATTCACAGATTGCTGAAAGAACTCTAAGGGAAAAGCTCTCCCCATTATTTTGCCGTCGGTCATTTTTTAAATGACTATTCTTACAGTGCACAGAAGAGTGAAAACGGGTAATTATTACGGAAAAGTTTGGGAACTTCTTAGTTCAGCAAAGCCCCGCTCAGCTGCCTCGTTGCTGGTAACGAGCATGGGGGTGCGGAGGCGCCGGCACGAGCCCGGGACGGGGTCAGAGACCC